>CAWTZC010001171.1:0-42968 GCA_963919715.1 Microtus obscurus
GTCCCACATTGGAGGGATTAGCCAATGATTCTTTGTTTCCGAGACATTCTCATGTAACCCTGGCTGCCTATGAGTTCACAATACAATTGGGGATGGATGACCTTGAACTTCTGATTCTCTTGCTGCTAACCTTCCAAATCCTGGGATTATAGGAATGCGACAAAATCACTTTCTTTCAAAAAAAGCTTTGTACACTTTAGGCAAGCCCTCTCCCAACTGAGCTATAGCCCCAGCCCTCTCCAATTTCATTTACATAGTATAAGACACACACACACACATACACAAACAAGATCTTTGAAAATCACTCATTTCCAAGCCCCTACATGAGAAATAGTAGGTGAATATCCATAACAATACAATTTGTTGTCTGCTCCTCCACTCAGAAGTAGCCCTCTATCTGTCCAGTCAACACTTAGAACCTTATCTTCACGATCAGCTAGAACATAGAGAGGAGCCCTTACAACTACTTGTATCCAACAGCTTGACAATGTTATCTAAAGAGCCTGAAATCAGCTTCTGTTCATGGATAGGAGACCACTTCACTGCTGTTACCTAGCCAGTGTGTAAAGTGAGGGACAGTGACACCAAAGAACCATCTCTAGTTTGGGGGATCCCACAACCTATCTGTGCTTCCAGATGCCAGATGTTTACAAAAGGGGAGAATTGAAAATATGGTTAAACAATATTTTTCCTGTTCTTGTTAGTCCCAATTGTTCAGTTTTCTGCTTCTTTCATGGCCAATTTGTGGATTCTTCCATTTCATCTTCTTCATCTGTAGGAACTGTAGACCAGATCTTTAGCATCTTATCCCAGAAGCCCCCTGCAAAATTTGGTTCCTGCGCTATTGACTGTTATAGAGTTCAAATCTTAGCATGACCTCTAGCAGTTTTAGGCTTTTGCTTTATTCTTCTCTACATTCCATTCCCATAAGAGAATCATCTGATCCATTGAGCCACTCAGTAATAAGCAGGACAAACTGTCTTTTTATCCAATCCACACTTTCACAGCATCTGTATGCCCCACAATTGTCGTTATTGACTTTCCTTCCAAGGACAGATACAAGAGGTCTTATCATAAGAACCAGATAGGATATAGTCTTCTGTCCTTCTTCAGTTGGGCTTATCCAGTCATCATGCATTGCTCTAGCTGGTATGCTGTGTATTTTTCCACATATTCTAGTTCACATCTCTTCTGATAAAAGGTTTTCCAACTCCATGTGTTTGTCCATTTGAAGAAACTGCCCTTGACATGTTGTGAAGCTCATCTTTGGTCTCCAACAATGTATTGATGATTTAGTCCAGCAGTTTATTGATGATGTTACTAAGGTCAGCAACTTCAGAGACAGCAGGGATTGAGAAAGGAACATCATCTACTCCATAGTTCTTGTTCTCAGTGTAGAAACGAGCCTGCAGTTGTGCCATGGCGGAAAGTACACACAAGACTTCTCCACAAAAATGTATGTGTTGACAATCAAGCAGCAGTAAATTAAACAGTATTCAGCGAAGGGTAGTGGGAAGGTAAGAACCTGCTATCATCCCTTCAGTTTCTTCAGACCATACCATGAGGTTACCTTGGCACAGGTGCCCAGCCTGCACACATCAACTACTTCAACCTGATTTTTTAAAAGGGTTTCTTCAGGCCAGATACTTCAGACTCCCCATGAAGGTTTTAAGAAAGACTTTTCTATCACTTTGCAACAAGCCAAGGAAATAGGTAAGAAATGTCCTACTTCTTCTTTGTATCCTCAAATCTCCACTACCTATAGGAAGTAGCACAAAAAAGTACTCAAAGAAATGAATTTGGCAAATTAATGTGTTTCGTTTTGCAGAGTTTGGAAAATCCAATGCATGCACCATACCATAGACACAAAATCAGGATTCCAATGAGCAACTGCTTTAAGTTGAAAAGGTCAATTTTGTAATAACATACTTATTAGAATTTATGGTAATTATGGAAACACCTGTACAAATTAAGACTGACAATGTTCCAGCATATGACCCTAGTAAAATAAAGGGGTTTTATATATTAAAACATATTATAGTTAGATCACACAATCCCACAGGAAAGCAGTTATAGAAAGGTGTAATTATCCTTTAAAAGATATGCTTAATAAACAGAAAGGGGTAGTAAAAATCCCCAGAGATATAGACTATATCATGCTTTATTAACTTAAATTTTTTAATGTTAAGGTAAAGGAATAACAGCTGCAGAACAACATTGGATTGTTGTTATTATTATTATTATTATTAAACTGTTAAGTTAATTCAGTCTGAATATTTTAAGTGTGGGAGTGATTTCTTATCAATAAAGAAACTGCCTAGGCCCATTGATAGGCCAACCCTTAGGTGGGTGGAGTAAACAGAACAGGATGCTGGGAGAAAGAAACTGAATCAGTGAGTCGCCATGATTCTCCCACTCCAGGCAGATGCAGTTAAATCATTCTGGTAAGCCAGCTCGTGGGCTCATAGATTATTAGAAATGGGTTAGATAGATATGTAAGAGCTAGCCAATAATGGGCCAGGCAGTGTTTAAAAGAATACAGTTTCCATGTAATTATTTCGGGGCATAAGCTAGCCATGTGGGTGGCGGGTGCCGGGGTCGTAGCCCCGAGCTCTTATCACTACATTAAGGATGTGTTGATTTTGTGTGAGACAAAACAAACTTTAATTTAAAATGTAAAGCAAACATTAACATAAGTGGAAGAAGGCATAGAAAATACAACTACCAAAGTCCTACTATCAAACTATTGAAATCCAGCAATCTAAAGTCCCCTTTGGGACTAATTAACATGCCCAATTCAAATTAAACACCTCATCCGAACATGGCGTTTCCCCGTTTATCTTTATAAACCTACCATTTGCCTATGTCTATCCAGAGGCGGTCTTTTATCTCTTCCCCCTCACCTTGATTCCCTTCCCCTTCTCCCTCTTCCTCTACTTTCTGCCTTTGTCCCTTATCCTTGTCCCTTGGACCTCTGGGGCAAAGATATCTCCCCTTTGTGCTGAGTACTTAGTCTCGTTGTCCTGAACCAATACTTTTCCTTTCATTGGCACCTCAGTTGAGGAATTGCCTCCATCAGGTTAGCCTGAAGGTAAGTCTATGGGCATTTTCTTGATTTATGATTTATGTGAACGGATCCAGCCCACTGCGGTGTCACCGGGACAGGTGGTCTTGAGGTTGCCTAAATAAGCAAGCTAAGAAAGCTGGGGAACCAAATATGAAACATCCTTTCTCCATTATCTCTGTGTCAGGTCCTGCCTCTTGGCCTACTTGAGTTCCTGCTCCAACAAGTTCCCTAGTAATGAACTGTGGTGTGTAACTAAAGCAAACAAGTCGCTTCCTTCCCAAGTGGCTTTTGGTCAATGTTTATCAAAGCAACATAAGCAAACTAGACAACTAGTTTCATTTCTATGCTGTAATCAAAGCCACTTGGGGGGGAAAGTGTTTATTTTAGCTTACGATTCCGGCCACAGTTGCAGTCAAGGGCACAGGATCTTCTGTCATTGATCACATCACATCCACAATAAAGAACAGGAAGAAAGGAAAGCCTGCATGGCTATTGTTCCCTTCACTTCCTAGGTCTCTTATACAGTGAAGACCCAGACCCAGAGAACAGCAGCATTCTCAATGGATGGATGTTTACTATAAACAAGGAAATACCCTTAGATATGACTACAGACCTATCTGTTCTAGATGATCCCACACTGAGACTCTTCCCAGATAATTCTAGGTTATATCAAGGTGACAAGTAGAACCAATCATACTGTGATATTTTGTTGCAAATTTAGGTTTAGTTTATGACTTTAAAACAATGGAAATACAATAAAGACTTACAGGTACAGAGGCATGCATATCCTTTAAACCATTTTATTCAGACTCTGTATTTCCTGTAAACAACCTGTTATGCTTGCAGCTGCTCTGAGCAAAACAACTTGTTTTTTCCCGTGTTTGTAGCTACACTGAGCAGGAGACTCTCAGGAGTTTCTGATGGCAGGGGAGTGATTTCTGGTGGGTTTGGCTGGGGTGTGGCTATCAGTTAAGGATCCAAATATAAGCGGCTCTGGTACACAATAAAGGGAACATTCTTGTTTCAAGGATGACCCATGTCTCTGTGTGTCTTTCTGTGTGTTAAATCTCCAGACCCTTGCCCAGATCGGGAATGGTCCTGTAGTGCAGGCTCCACACTACAGGCACAGTACACGTAGTAGTACGGACAGTACAGGCAAATGGACAAAAGTAGAAAACAAATCATCCTGAGTAAAGTAACTCAGACCCAGAAAGACAATTATGGTATATACTCACTTATAAGTAGATATTAGCTGTTAAGTAAAGAACAATCATGCTATAATCCACAGACTCAGAGAGGCTAAGTAACAAGAAGAGCTCAAAGGGAACACGTGTATCTTCCTAGGAAGGGGACTTATGACAGATTTTGTGGATGGAATGGGGGAAGGTGGGGATAGGGATAGGAGAGTTAAGGTGAAGGTAATGGAAGTTTGGAGAGAGATGACTAGAATTGGGGAGGGGGCAATGTAGAAGCCTAGTACACTTGAGACTCCCTGGAATCTACAAGGGTGACCCCAGCGAGACTCCCGTAATGGAGGACAGAGAGCCTTAACCATCCATTTTCTGTAACTAGGATAGTCTTCCAGCGATGGAACTGGGACACCAACCCAGCCACAAAACCTTTGATCTACAATCTTTCCTGACTGCAAGAATGCTGGGGTACCTGGTGAGGCAGAACTTGCAGGAGTGGCCACAATGACTGCTCTAATTTGAGTCCTAAGCCACAGAGGGAGGCCCGTACCTGGCGTTGCCTGAATGAACAAGATCCAGAAGCTGAAAAGCCCAGAAACATAGGGTAGAACAAAAGAGGATAGGAATGTGTGTGTGTGTGTGTGTGTGTGTGTGTGTGTGTGTGTGTGTGTGTGTAATATTATATACAATATATATAACAAAATTTATAACATATATTTCAATTATATCAATTAAATTATCCCCAATGATGTTCTGCTATACTCAGAGAGACTGCCTCCAGGAGCTGATGGGAGTAGATGCAGAGACCTACAGCAGGAAAATTAGGAGAGAGAGCTCAGGTTGGAGATCTCCATCAGGTTCTTCCCTCGAAGTTCCAGGAAACCTCCATGAAAATTAGGAGGAGAAATTGTGGGAGTCAGAGGGACCAAGGAAACCCAGAGAACACAGCCCATAGAATTGACTAAGCAGGGCTCATGAGCCACAGAGCCTGCAAGGGTCTGTACTAGGTCCTCTGCATATGTGTTATGATTGTTGGCTTGGTTTTGGGAGACTCCTGACAGTGAAATTGGGGGTGTCTCTGACTCTTTTGCCTGTTTGGGGGTTCCTTTTCCTCCTGCTGGATTGCCTTATCAACTTTAATGAGAGGGTTTGTGACTGGTCTTATTGTATGTGTTGGGTTGATATCCCTGGGAGGTCTGATGTCTTCTTGGGGAAGATATCCCCTGGGAGGTCTGATGTCCTCTTGGGGGGAGACTGAGAATGGAAGTCGGGAGAACCTGAGGAGAGGGTAGAAGGAAACTGGGAGGAATGGAAGAAAGGAAAGCTGAGGTCAGATGCATTATATAAAAGAAGAATAATTTTTTTGAAAATTTTAATTAAAATAAACTAAGTAAGGATTCTTCTGTGCCTCCAAAATTAAGAACTTAGAGAAATGACGGAATGAGTTCTCCATTGAAGTAAGTTTATCTTTACTGAGAGAGAAACCAGGTGAAATGTCTGATAAGAGTGAGATCAGTTCCTAAGACTCTCCTAACTGATAATTAGGGAAATGGGGAAGAGTGGCGAGTTGAGGGCACTCATTATGATGACTGCTTAGAGATGGAATGTAAAACAACCAAACAGGTTAGCCCCTGCTTTCACACCCACTACAGAAACACAAGCACCCACCTCCACAAAATACACAGCAAGAGATACACACATGCTCAGAGACACACACACAAACCTACGCACACACACGCACATTGATTCAAGGAAAATAAAATATATATGGGGAAAATGATCTAACTAAAAACAATAAACAAAAAGAAAAAATGGGAAAGTACACAGAAAGCATCAATATTAAAAGGAGAGAGCGCCAGTCATTATAATTGTCTTTGAAAATTCAAACAAAACCAAGTGACAGTATTTAAATTCATGAATAAGTTCATCAGTTAAAAGATTGCTGATGGATTTAAAATAAGCACAATGTAAATATCTTCTGTTTAAAAGCAGTAATCAACAGAAAATGGAGATTTTTTAAAGCCTTTTTACCAAACCTCAGTGACAGATCTTTAAAAGAAAATCAGAACATTTCTGATGGAAACACAAGGAGCCGTATAAAGCTGGGAAGTTTATTCTAAACTGTCAATTCTCTCTAGATTATTGTAGCAAGTCATGAATGCTAAGGGAACTTTTCTACAAGAGATTTACATATTCTAAAATTAATCTTCCCTCCTCTCTGCATCCCAAGCACCCTGATTAAAGAAAGAAATGTGCTTGAAAGGGAAAAGAGAAAGCAAGGATGCCCGTGGTGGATTAGTAAACGCACATTAATTGAGTCCATGCTGGCAATGCTCTTAGACCTACGATGAGACCTGACGCAATCGCCTAGCTAAAGAGCTAGGAAAATGCTAAAATAATTCCTTATTGCTTAAGAGAGGAATATGAACCATGGCAGCACACACGGCTCAGAAGCAGCCAGGGCCTAGTGGAACCTAGAAAAATGAAGATGTACATAGCTTCTCTGAAGTTGAGGAATGTTTCCGGAAGTAGAAAGCAGAAATGGTAAGTTCTCAGGGAGTCTTGAGTAAATGGGAGCTGGTCCTTGCAGTGTCAGCCAGCAAAGCACATCCACACAAGAGAGCAACAGGAAATGCTTCTTTCTGAAGGGAGATGACAAGCCCAAGAAAAATAGAATACAGCAGGACAGAAGCACACATAGATACTGTGCTATAGGTAGATTCCTAAAGTGAGCAAGTAATTATTGTTTATGAGATAGTAATGAAAAAAATCAAGTCTTTGTACAAACAGTATTTATTATCTAACCATGTGAGAGGGAAGAACATTTGATTAGACCTCAGAAGACTGTAGATTTTCTTCCTAGATTCATTATTGGCCAGTCTTGATATGTTAATTACTTAGCAACTGATTTTTGTACGTAAAAACTGAAGAGGAGGGAGGCCTCTGGGTGAAGTTAACTAATGATCTCGTTCAAGTCCCAGCCTTGTATTCAACTTGACAAAACAAAATAAAACAACTGCTTGGGCTCACTCTCCCAGCGCTGGAAGAAGGCACTCATAAAGACTGGAATGCACATCACTTGGCTGCATTCCCCTTTTAATTCCTCAGCCTGAGTTTCATTACCCAAGAAATCCACAGGGTGGCAACAGCACTGAATAAAAATAAATGGAAAGTTAAAATTCTCAGAAACTGTTCCTCAGAAGCTAATGTTTACAGCTCTCCCTTCCCTGTTTTTATGAAGTCACAGGCTGCTGGCGCCCAAGTAGAACAAAGGCCACACACAAAGCTTGAGAGTGGGAGAGATGACTCCCAGGAGGCCCAGCTATGACCAGGCCCTTTGCCACACAAAGCAGGTTTTACCGTTCTCAGACTGATATGCGAGATGGGAGAAGGAAGAGAAGCTACTGAAATATCAACTTATTGAAAGTAGCAGAGCAAGCAACGGAGGCAGAATTCCAGCCTTAGTCAAACATCTAGGATCTCTACCCTCCAGCAAGTTGACACCTCTGAGGAGACTTGATCTGACTAAACCAAAGTGGCCTTCCTTCCTAACCATCTGCTTTGGGACAAGAAATGATACTTTTACTATTTTCTTTATAAGAGAAAGGGAGTTTCCTCAACTTGACTCCTTTTTAGCACAGGCTAACACAAATCATTTCCTAGTCACTACTAAATAATGACTGACATCCCTAAAAACGTCAGCTTCGGGTTTTATATCAGGGCCTCCTGCGTTTCTCTCCTACTGCTTAAACAGCCCAGGAGGAGCTGGGAGTGGACAGATAAAGGTCTCTGAGTTCAATCCTTGGCAGCATGAAAAAAATAAAGCAGGGACTTTTTGTCATTGCCTCTTATCTTAATGGAAGACCTTAGAGTTAAATCAACATTTCTTCCAACTTGAGTTAAAATGGAGAAAGAGATGACATTTAAAGTAACTGTGGAATGTTTCAAAGTATCCAAAGATAAAAAGCTTCTTTGATACAAAAGATTGAAGTAAAATAATCAGAAAACCACCCCAAATGATAATTTTTCACATAGGCTCTAATGGTTTATTTTAACTTTCAGTTTGACACAATCTAGAGTCACCTGGGAAGAGACGGATAGTTAGATCAGAGGACCTGTATGGCCAATCATTAGGGGATTATCAGGGCTATGCTAATTGATGTGAGAAGATCAAGTCTAGAAGTGAGTGACGCCATTCTCTGGGTTTGTGTCCTGAACTGTATAGAAGCAGAGAATGGGAGCAGAAGAAGTGTAGAGGCAATCATTCCTCTCTGCCTCTGCCTCACGGATGTGCCTAGCTACTTCAAAACTCATACCACTATAAATTCCTTGCCCTGATGAATTGTAGCCTCAACTGTGAGCAGAAATAAACTCCTTTCTTCCCTTCATTTCCTTTGATCAGGATGTTCTATCACAACGGGAACGAAACTAGAACACAGACTGAGCATCCATAATCCAACAATATTACACATAACTGGAAATGATGGCTCGTACTTCTGTTCCCAGCACTCTGAAGCATGAAACAGAAGGGTCTCAGTGAGTTCAGTATTAGCCTATGCTGCAGAGTGAAACCCTATCCCCCCACCCACCACCACCACCACCAACAACAACAAACCTAAAATGTGGAATGCTCCAAAGACAAAACTTTTTGAGAACCAACATGACACCCTGAGTGGAATATTCCATACCTGACCTCACACGATGAGTCACACTCAAAACATAGATGTAATAAAAATATACTATATAATTACCTCCAGGCAAAGTGTGTAATGTGTATATAAAACAGAAATAAATTTCGTGTTTAGACCTGGATGCCTTCCCACCGGGCTTCTTGTTAAGTTCATGTAAATATTCCATATTTTTTTTAAAAAAAATAAAAAACTGAAATATACTTGGAAATCAGTGTGGTGGTTTCTCTGGAAATTGGGAGTCAACCTTCCTCAAGATCCAGCAATACCACTCTTGGGAATATATCCAAGTGATGCCCAATCGTACTACAAAAGCATTTGTTCAACTATGTTCATAGCAGCATTATTTGTAATAGCCAGAACCTGGAAACAACCTAGATGCCCATCAATGGAAGAATGGATAAAGAAAGTGTGGCACATCTACACATTAGAGTACTAGTGAGTGGGAAAAAAAAAAACAGTGACATCTTGAATTTTGCATGCAAATGGACAGAAATAGAAAACACTATCCTGAGTGAGATAACCCAGACCCAAAATAATGCATATGCCATGTACTTACTTATTAGTGGAGTATAACCATAAACAAAGGACATTGAGCCTATAATTCACAAGCCTAGCAACGCCAAATAATAAGGTGAACCCAAAGAAAAACATATATAGATCCTCCTGGAAATTGGAAATTTGCCGACAAGAATGCTGGGCATAAGTTGAGAGCATGGTGGTGGGGATGAGAAGGGGGAGAGAAGGGAGAAAGGAAGGATTGGGGAGAGCTTGGGGGAGTGGAAGGGTTGAGATGGAGGGGAAGGGCGGATATAGGAGCAGAGAAGAAGATATCTTAATTAAGGGAGCCATTTTAGGATTGGCAAGAGACTTGGCTCTAGAGGGGATCCCAGGCATCCAGGGGGATGTCCCCAGCTAAGTCCTTGAGTAGCAGACGAGAGGGTGCCTGAACTGGCCTTGTCCCATAGTCACACTGATGAATATCTCGAATATCACCATAAAACCTTTGTCCTGCGATGGATGGAGATAGAGACAAAGACCCACATTAGAGCACTGGACTGAGCTCCCAAGGTTCAGTTAGAGAACAGAAGGAGGGAGAAGGTGAGCAAGGAAGTCAGGACTGATGTGGGAGTGTCATATATCAATCTGTTTATCAATCTGTTGATTTCATTGGTTCAATAAACTGCCTTGGCTTTGACAGGTTAGAACATAGGTGGGAGGAGTAAACAGAATAGTATGCAGGCAGGAAGAGGAAGTGAGGTCAGAAATCATGCAGCTCCGCTCAGAGACGCCAGGCTCCTGTCTAGCGGGCAGACGGGATAGCTCTGCTTTCTGAGGCACACTCGTGATGAAGCTCCAACCCAAGATGGACGTAGGCTAGAATCTTCCTGGTAAGCGCACCTTGGGGTGCTTACACACTTTATAAGTAATGGGCTAGTCCAGGTGCGAGAGTTAGCCCACAAGAGGCTAGAGCTAGTGGGCCAAGCAGTGTTTAAATGAATACAGTTTGTGTGTTGTTATTTCGGGCAGAAGCTAGCCAGGTGACTGGGGTGTTGGGGGATGCAACCCGGCGCCCCAATTTCAACACAGGACTGCAAGAGGTTGATCCACCCACTGAGACAGTGTACCTGATCGAATAGGAGCTCACCAAATCCAGCTGGACTGGGACTGAAGAACATGTGATCAAACCAGACTCTCTGAATGTGGCTGGCAATGGGGGCTGACTGAGAAGCCATTGATAATGGCACTGGGACATGTTTCTACTACATATACTGGCTTTTTGGGAGCTTAGTCTGTTTGGATGCACACCTTCCTAGACCTGGATGGAGGGGAAAGGTCTTGGACTTCCCACAGGGCAGGGTACCCTACCCTCTCTTAAGACTGGAGGGGGAGGGAGGAGGGAGAGTGGGAGAGGGGAAGGGAATTGGAGGAGAGGAGAAAGTGGAAATTTTTTAATGGAAAAATAAATAAATAAAATAAAAATAAATAAATTGAAAAAAACCTGAAATACTTCTAGTCTCAAGCATTTGGAATAAGGAATTGTCAACTCATATTTTCTTCCTCTGTTTTCTCGTCTCCATGCCTTTCTTAGCATGCTCAAAGTATTGTTTCTTTCTGGGACTGACTCTTTTCTCTCACACACATCTTCAACTTTAGTGACTAGCAGCGACAGGCCGATGTCTTTGATTCCTTACCCACAAATCTCTGAGAAGAAAAATTTCATCTGGCCTGACAACAGCTGCAGTATAATTAAGCATGGACAAGAGTCGTGATAACCAATGAAGAATATTCTAGACACAAACACTTTTAAAAAAAAAAAAAAAGGTCAGAGCTAGATTAAAAAAAGGGGAGGGGCAAAGAAAACCATTTAGGGGGTTGAGGAGATGTTTTTAGAACATGGTAACGTGCTTTTTATGCAAACTTGAGGAGATGGGTTTAACATTTATGTACCACATTAAAAAAAAGAAAACAAACAAACAAACAAACAAGTATTCTAGTGAACACCTGCAATCTCAGCACTGGAGGGAAATAACAGGAGGATCCCTGAAGCTTGTGGGCCAGCCGGTCTAGCTGGAGCAGTAAATTCCAGGCCCAATGAGAAACCCTTTCTAAAAATTAAGATAGAGAGCAATTGATGAAGGCCTCTATTACACATGCATACACATATGCTTGTACACATGTACAAACAAACACGAACACATAAACAAAAATCCATTAGTCCGATTAAAGATTTGAGCTCAGAATGTAACTTGGTAGAGCACATGCAGCATGCGCACTCTGAGTGCCATCCCTGCTGTGGAACAAATAAATAGATAGATGATAGATAGATAGATAGATAGATAGATAGATAGATAGATAGATAGATAGATATAGATGATAGATTTCTAAGATAATCAAAATGAAATTATAAATTATTTAGCATATTTATGCACATCCCTGTTCCCACAGTAGTAACACTATAAAACTTACAAAAGTATCAAGTAAGTTACAGATTCTGACACTTTCTCAGACTATTTAAAGTTAGGTAAAAATTAGAAAACTCTGCATTCATTTTTATAGTATCTATACTTTACCTGTTCATTATAGTATGAACTATTTTTTGTTTGTTTTTTAAATGTGGATTGTTGATAGGGCCAAAGGATAAGTATATGGGAGAATCACCGAAGGTTGTCTTAAAGTCTCTTTCTAATAGCTGGAAGGATGGTTCAACAGTTAAAAGCACTATCTGTTCTTCCAGAGGACCCAAGTTCAATTCCCAGCACTCTTGTTGAGACTTACAATTCTTGTAATAACTGCAGTCCTAGAGTATCTGGTGCCTTCTTCTAGCTTCCTTGGGCACTCACTGTGTGTACATGGTGACAAGGCACATGTAAGCAAAACATAAATGCATAACATATATGCATAAAATAAAATGAAAAGAGATATAACCATAATGGACAGGTTTAAAATAGAGCCAAGATTATTCAAATGTGATACAGACATATGAGCACATGCCCCCGGGGAAATAGCACAACCAGACTTGCCACAAGCCTTCAATTTGTGGTTTTTTTATTTAAAGTGCTAACTCAGGAAGGCACATTAAAGTGAGATATGTTTAGACAAGACAAACTAAAATTGTGTATTCAGATTGTCACAGTTTTGTGAAGAAGTGCAGTATATGACAGCATTACAGAGTGTTGTCAGGATGCTCAGAGTTAACTGAGATTTGCCATTTACTAAGAATAGGACCCAAAAACTTCCAAAATTCTCTGAGGCTGTCTAGTTGTACATTGGTTTTCATAATGTCCATTGAAAGTGATGCTATATGGAGAGTTGGAGCAGTAGCTCATCAGTTAAGAGCACTGACTGCTCTTTCAGAGGACCCCAGGTTCAATTTCCAGCAGCCACACAGTTTTTCCAACTCTATGTAACTCACCTCAGAGGACCTGGTTTTCTCTTCTTGCCTGTGTGGACACTGGTCACACATCCATAGCGCACAGACATACATGCTGATAGAATACCCATAAACATTTTTAAAAGAAAAAAGTAATGTTGTGCATAGTATCAGTCAACACATATCAAAATGTCCAGAACATAACAGGTATTTGATAACAATAGCCACCATCATGGTCCTGAGAAGTACAAAGAAGTCAATTAATTTCATTCTCACCTGAGTGACCAGGTATTATCATCATAAGCACCATCATAGTCATTGGGAGCCCTTTACAAACAGGATAACTGAATTATAAGACTATAATTGTACAGGTGAAAACTCTAGCTCAACACATGCTCTGAATCTAGCAGCTTGGCTTTCTGCAAATATAAGCTTTCCTACCTCATCTTCTCCATCTCAAGTGAGCTTCCTATAACTTTGGCCCTGGGGATTTTCACTGCAGACTGACTTCCTCACTGGCCAACATTCTGAGTCTAGCCCTGACCATTCCTCACACTAAGTAACACCTGCCTCACTTCTTTTTCAGGTGTTGGGATCTAATCCAACCCACGATCTGTACATTCAAGGCATGCACATTAAGCATGTCTCCAGACCTTGAGTCTTATTTTCATCCTATTATTATTTAAATTCACCTTGAACTCACTCAGCAGCCCAGGCAGTCCTTAAACTCAGTTCTCTCACTTCAATGTTATAAAAAAAATGGAGATTTGTGACCGGAGCCACCAAATCCAATTAAGTTCATTATTTTTATATCTAACTTCCATATAATTTATAAATATTTCAGCTTGTAAAGAGACCTGCCGTCATACTAGTATTGCTCAAAACTTTCATTTGAGCTCACCAAGTTCTATACTAGGTGGAGATGTTTTGCAATAGAAAATTTAGCTACTACCCTGTCTGAAGCCTACAATTTAGAGCTAATCCTAACTAATTTACACACCCAGCCCGCTGATTGAAAGACGATTGGAGATCATGAGTCATCAGGGGACTCTGAAGTCGCCTTTCTTAGGTTAATGTGTTCAATGAGAAACAGCTTGAGGAACGTGCTCAGCTCAAGGCCATGTTATTACTTCCTGCCGTTCAGACTCTGGAGCCCTGG
The DNA here is from genome assembly GCA_963919715.1 of Microtus obscurus. Classification (NCBI taxonomy): domain Eukaryota; kingdom Metazoa; phylum Chordata; class Mammalia; order Rodentia; family Cricetidae; genus Microtus; species Microtus obscurus. The sequence goes on from CAWTZC010001171.1 coordinate 13,979, forward strand.
AAATTTTCTTTTTCAGAACTTCCTTGTTTTTCTCTGTGAGTGAAAAGAAAGCGCTGGGTGTGATGTGTGCACACAATTTCTCTTAAGCCTCCCCCCATCATTCCACTCACTAGAGATAACCACCTCTAGAAGCCTGTTTTACCTAATTAAGTACCGGAATGAGGTAAAGGAAAGAAATGAGTCAGTGAGTCACGCTGACAGAAAACAAACAAACTGAGAGAAACAAGGGGCTCTTCTTTAGGAACAAAATGATGGTGGATCTGGAAAGGTCAACTGCAGGTTCAAGTCCACACTTTGGGGAGACTAACAAGAACTGACCTGGGAAAGAACACATGGCCAAGGTGATACTCTATTGACTAATGCAAAACTTCAATTCAATAAGAAGGGCATCTTGGGAAAGGCCTGAATGAGGAAGAGTGAATTAAAAAGGGCAGAAAGTTTTTTTAAATGTGCTAGTAATGTTTTCAAAATGAAATACAGTCAGATTAAGGGAGCTAAAGAGACATGGCCACAAGGGACAACTTAGCGTTAGAGGAAAAAATGCTATAGAAGGCCCAGTGTTGAGGCATAAGCTTGTAATCCTAGTGTTCAGGAGGCTGAGGCAGGAGAATAACAACTGTAAGAGCTGGGCTAGGCTGTAGGGCCTGTTCCGGGTAAGCCCAGGCGAGGTTGGAAGTTGGTAAAGACACCACACACTGTGGTCAGACAACATAAAGAAACCAAGCTGAAAACAGTCTGCCAGCTTCCAGTCTGTGGCTAGCTTCCACAGCGCTGGAAGGAGCTTGGCAGCTGTGGGAGAAAAAGTCATCAAGTCCGAGACCTGGAAGTAGAAGATGAAGTAAAATCTTTCTGCCCCAAGTTGCTTTTTCTCATGGTCTTTATTACAGTAATAGAATAATGACTAATGCATGTCCTGAACTAAGGCAGTGGTGGAACTCTGCCTCCATGGAACATAAAACATGTTTAAGATCTTTTACAATAATTACTTTAATTAACTTAGTGTCAGTTTGTGTTTGTGTACATGTACATGAATGTATACCATGGGAGTCATGTTATGTGGTGATCAGAGGACAACTTTTAGGACTCAGTTCTCTTCTACTGTGTGTTCTAGGGGTTGAACTCAGGTTATTAGGACTGGTAGCAAGCACCTTTACCAACTATGTCATTTCATTGACTAGAAAGAAAATTTTCAAACGCTTACAAAAAATAGGTCTCAGAAAGTCCAGGCAGGTTATTGCAGACGCTTGCCTATTGTTTTAGTTCAGCTAGTCTGTGTCATGATTAGTCTTCCTTATGAACTTGACAGAGTTTCTAGTCACTTAGGGAGACACACCTTTGAGTCTCTGAGGGCACTTCAGGAGAGGTTCAATGGAAGAGGGAAGACCCACCCTGAATATGGACAGTGCTATCCTGTGGGTTCAGGGCCCTGGACTGACTGAATAAAGAGAAAAGGGAGAAAGTCAACTAAGCGCTAGCATTGATGCGTTCTTTGTTTCCCGATCTTCCCAGATGTGAGCAAGCAGCCCCACACTCCTAATGCCATGAGCACCACATCTTTCCTCTCATGTGGGCTGTGCTCTCCTAAACTATGGGCACAAATAAACCCATTTTCTGTTAGTTGCTTCTCTTAGGTATTTTGTTATAGCATGAGAAAAGTAATAACAGATGCAGGTAGTTTTAATAAATTAATTTTTACATTTTGTGCAAATTTGCTGTTTGGTAAGAGTTGTCTGGATTTTCCTAAGAAGGAATCTGCAAATGCCCAGGGTTTAACTAAGTGGCAGAATACTTGCCTTAGAAGATGCTCGTTCTTAACGCGAGTCCCTCAAAATAAGCAAAACCAAGGATGTAGGGTGTGGGAGGCACATCTAATTTCAGAGTGAAAGAAAAGCCTGATGATCTTTAGCAGTCTAGCTTGGCTTCATAAAGGTTATAGGGTCCTTTCTGCATTCGGAGGTCAGATAGGTAGTTACGGGTAACCGTGTTTTCTCTTTGGTGATCTTTCTTCCTGTGATGTCTACTCCCATAATAAATGACTAATTCATGTGTCTGGAAACTTTTTCTTGGGCATACTCAAGAACTTTTACTATCCTTTATGACTGCATTGTAACTTCCCCTCATTCCCTTCATGAAGCCCCTTCTGGCTTTCAGGGTTTCTAATACCACTGGATTATGAACCTCTGGAAATGTGGCTCATGGCCTTCGGTGAAAACCTTATAGTCTTGCCAATGCTATCAGAGTGCCTGCTACAGAACAGACACCAAAAACATTTGTTCAGGAAGAGTTACAAGCCAGTGCAGGAAGAACAGTAAGCAAGTGGGTGCTTAATATACAAATGATCATAAAAAGAATAGCATCCGAGTGTTGGTAACGTGTCTGCAGCCTTAGTACTTGGGCATTTAAGGAAGGGGTGTCATCATAATTTCCAGGACAGTCTAGCTAAAACAACAGCAATAAAACCCACAAAACAAACATCAAATAAACAGAAGTCAACAATGTATTTTGTGGATTTGGAAGCTAAGACTAATAATGAAGTATGTAATGTTTGAGGGTACACATTTATAGATACCAGACTAGAGAGATAGTAAGTATCATTGGGCAGATATCTACTCAGAGATAGAATAGAAAGGGATGAAAATGCTATCAAAATATCCATTTTATGTCACTGAGAATATAATATAAACCAGGCAGTGCTGTAGGCTGAGAGCTTGTCTTGAATAGTTAGGGAAGATGAGCATCTATGCTATATAAATTTAGTGTCATATTTCCCCAATTGTACACCAGGATAGACTAACCAAAAGACTAAAGACCATAGGAAAAATAGATTCAATTAACCATAATAAATCCCCTCTCCTTGCTTACTTTTTCATAAGATCTACCAAGAAGACCTTTATTTAGCATATTCAGCTGTAAATAAAATGAGACCAAACCGAAGCCTGACATGATGGCACACTCCTGTAATCCTACTAGAAGAGTAAGGCAGGAGGGTCACATTGAATTACAGTCCAGCCTGGGCTGTACAGTGAGTTCAAAGCTAGTCTGGGATACAAAGTAAGTTCCAAGTGGGCCTAGGCTAGTGAGCAAGACCTTTTCTCAAAAAGTAAACAAAACAAACAATGAAACAAACAGTTTATATCCTGAGCTGTGTCAAAGACAGGAAGTGTCAAGAAGAATCAAGATCTGGGGCAGTGGAAATATTGTCACTGCAGTTACTCAAATCTGTGTTAGCTCATAAGAGAGGACATTTCTTGCCTGTCTCCTGCAGGAACTGTGACATTTATGCAGATCTTTCTTCCTAAATAGTCCTAGAGTCTACCATCCATTATACCTCCCCCAGGCCAAAGAGGGATGAAACAGCCGGGAGATGCTTAAACAAGCATACTAGACCTTAATGAGAAACAGGAGGTTGCTCCTCTAAGCCCAGTTTTCAGCCAAGACTCTTGATTGACAGAGCACTACCTTCTTTGCCCTGGCCTCTGGGCTCTCTGATCACATCCACCCATCTGAACACTTTCTTAGCTCTTTCATCCATTACCTAGAGAGAGCCCAGACTCCTTTCCCCTTTCCAATTTCAGGTTTATTTAATATTTTCTAAACAGTTTTCCCTAGGCCCTGAAAGCAGAACACCCCAGTTCTGGCTCTATTTGAACTGGCAGTGAGTTAATCATAAGACAGATGAGTTTCTCTTGACTCACTTGTGAATTAAGCAACGAGATGCCAAAATGCCTCCACTAAGACGTGCAGCCACACTGATGCCCCTCCCCCCTTGAAAAGCCAAATTCATCCTAGCTCATGTATCATAAGAACTCATAGTGTGGTTAGTCATGGAACATTAATCATCCTCCAATGTATGGTAAAAGAAGGGTAGTAGTATACACTCCGATGTTCTGCAACGCTTCTGTATAAGTGCATTCCCTCCCAATGATAAGAAAAGGCAGACTCTGAGCATTTGGCTGCAGCAGGTACTATTTATTCTAAGACCTCGTATGCATTGTCTCATTTGATCAGCACAGCATCCTTAGACAGAGGACCTGTTACTGTCTCCCCTGTGCACTGAAGAAACAGAATCTTTCACAAAGTTTCAGAATCTGTAAGATTAAAAGCCCAGGAAATATAGCTTTACACCTCCATTCTTAATCATTATGAACACTGGTCAGAGAACCAGTTATTTTCAGTCCCTTTCAAGTTCCAAGCTCTCACAGGTGCCTTGAATCACAATACTTAAGGTAAGTTAAAGTCTGATGCTAAGCCAGGGTACCAGAAATTATACCTCACTGAAGCTGGTTCTCCAGTAAGAAGGAGAGCTACTACAAGTTTAGCATCTAGGGTAAGTGGTTACACAACGCTTGAAATAAGAGCATTCAGCAATTCCTCTGCCACATTAACTTCCTGTGGATCTCCCGCAGGCCTCCAACAATCCAGAGAACAAGACCTGTCTGTCTGCATGCTACAGCTTGCGGTGGAAGGGCTTTTCCTTCTCTTTTCTCTTTTTAAAATGTTATACTGTTAATTAATTAATTTATTCATTTGGTAGGAATGCCACAGTGCACTTGTGAAGGTCAGAGAACAGTTTGCAAAACTTGACTCTCTCTTTCCATCATGTGGCTCCCTAGGGATTGAATTTGGGTTATCACAGTTGACAGCAAGCACCTTTATCCCCTGAGTCATCCCTCCAGCCACCCACCAGCTTTTCTAAGTGGGTGAAATTTGCACTGGAAAGAGATAGAGCTTCTTAAGATAAAGCTTTCACTAAGAAGGTTAATCAGCTTTGCTAGTACCTCACCCCCACCTGGCTAAGGGAGCACTCCCTAAACTGGATGAGAGGACCACCAGTTGTTTGTGACATACAATCAATTTCTGTTAGTTCTTAGGGATACTTGGGAAATTTACCTGAAAAATTCTCTGATTTTTAAGTCCTGAAAATCAGATTTCAAATAACTAAATAAAAAAGTCAGCTAGTCAGGGAAGCACATTGCCTAAGATCACAATGTCCACCTGGCTTGGCCTCTCCACTTATTCCTTGCGCTACATTCTTCTCAAAGCATCCTGCCATCTCACTATCCCAAGGTAGGAATGTTTCTTCCCCTGGGTTAAGAATTCCAGTCTGTAAAAACATTCTCAGTTTCTGGCAGGTAATCACGTTCATAATACTCTGAATGGCTTTTGTTTAGCTCTGTCATGCGTCCCAGTATGTTAAACTGTGTGTCAGGTGGTTAGTAGTCTAACAAGACGGGTCTGCCATCTTCAGGCAGCAATTTAAGTTTCAGTTCATTCTAGAGTTTTGTCTTTCATTTTTGGTTGTTTGTTTTAAACCACTCATTCTTAAATGACAGTCTTATATGAGAATGTTCTCCAAGTCATTGTAGAATACAGTAACTTTGTGCTTACCTATATGATTTTTCTTTTCTTCCTCTTCTGCCTTCTTCTAGCATGAAGGGTTTCAACTAGGGTCTAGTTCACTGTAGGCAAGACTTTCTCCCCCTCGTATTTTTCCTTTTCAGTCAAAGTTTCATTAAGTTACCCCAGCTGAGCCAGATCTGTACCCCAGGTTGGACTTGTGCTTGGAATCCTCCATCCTCAAGCTCCCAGGTAGGGACTTGTGCACAGACACACCTGAGTCCCAGTAAAATTGGCCAGTTACCTGGTTTGCCTATATTTCTAGGACCAAGATGTTGACAGAATGTGGAATTTAGTATTAAATGTTCATGTTGAGCTGGTCGGTGGTGGTGTATGCCTTTAATCCCAGCACTAGGGAGACAGAGACAGGCACAGAATAAAAAGGGTATGAATAATATTATATACATATTCTGGTATGGAAAAGAATCACATAGTATCGGGGCACAGGCAGGGAAAGAGGAAGGGGGAGGGAGGGAGAGAGAGAAGAAGAGAAAAGCAAGGCAACATGATAGAAGATAATTATTTATACGTAATTCTCTAAAGAAACAAAGCTAGAATTAGGAATGATGCTGAATGCCCAGGACTGATAATAGCAGATTAGCCAGTAAAGATCCCAGGTCTCATGGGGTAAGGAGCACACCTTTAATCACAGTACTTGAAAGGCAGAGGCAGAAGATCTCTGTGAGTTCGAAGTCAGTCTGGTCTAAGGAGTAAGTTCCAGGACAGCTAGTGATACACAGAAAAATGTTATCTTCAAAAATCAAAATAAATAAAATCCCAGGTTTTAGAAAAAAGAAGACTTAGTTACTAGATCCCAGGATAAGGGAAATTACTGTAAGGACAGCCACCAAACAAGATCTACAGCCTTCAGTAAAATGACCAGTCAACCTTAAGGAAGGTTGGATAATAAATATTCCAACTCAGTTTGTTCACTTTCTTTGTTTCTTAGTCATGTATACCAGCAGCTGAACCCAGCCACAAGCCAAAGACCATCTATAGAAGCTCTCCAAATGGTTAGCCTCCTAGGGCTCAGAGCAAGGAGGGAAAAAAGGTAGCAAGAATGGACATAGGTGTGCACACACCACACACACACACAAACACACATGTAAACACACACATACACACACAAATACATAATTCTCTTTCCTTCTATGTGCTAGGAAAGTACTCATTGTAACACTGAGCAGCATCCCGGCCCTTTCATTTTTTTCAGTGTTTTGATTTTGAGACAGGGTCCTACTTTGTTGCCCAGGCTAGCCTAAACTCACTCTGTAGCACAGGCAAGCCTTCAACTTTCTTTCTCTTTTTTAAAGTTCTCATTGTAATTTTTGACAGTTTCCCACATACATGCAATGTGGGAAGGTATTCATCCCCACCACGCTCTCGACCTTCTCTCACTCCTGTTAGACCATTTTCTTCCCTAGTCGTCTCTTCCTACTTTCGGGTCTCACCTGTGAGTGTGCCGTGTCTTCACAGCTCCATCAGTCATGTCATATCAGAAGACAGTTTCAGAGTACTCTCTCTGTCCTCCAGCTCTGACAGCCTCCTGTCCCCCTTTTCAGTCATGTTCCTGTGTCTTGGAGACGAAGATGTTCCATTGAAGGCCAAACACTCGCAGTCACTTATTCTCAGCAGTTTGTCCAGTTATGAGTTTCTGTATTAATCAAAACCACTCAGCCAAGGCTGAGTAGCACTAATCTAAAGGCATAAACACATTTAGAGGGCTATGTGTCCATTCAGCATAGCATCAATATTAAAATCCCCTTCGAGGTCCTGTGAGCTCTGCAGCCACAGGATTTCCCCAGGTTTACAGCACAGTGGGGATTCATTCCCATGGAGTAAATAAGCATGCCCAATTACGCCAGTAGGGACATCCTGTCTGGCACACAGGTAAGTATTGCAGTCTGCAGCATTCACAGCTAAGACTAATGATGCCTTTTTGTCTCTCCAGCAGTCTGTGTGTCATGCTGGTACCATGAATGCTGATGAGAAGCTTCCAGCTCAGTTCCAGCTTGATCTACATGTGTTCTGTGTCCCAGCTATGTAGTGTCTTCAGTAACAGGGTCCTATGGTCTAACTCTAGTGGCTCTGGTGAAGAGTAATGACAATAGCCACCATTGTTTTGGATTCTCTAGGAGATCCCTATCCAATATCTCATAGGAGATATCCCACACCTGGCACTGGGATTTTGTTTTGTTTGTTTTTGTTTTTCCAGACAGGATTTCTCTGTGTAGACCTAGCTGTCCTGGAACCTCTCTGTAGACTGGATTGGTCTCAAACTCACAGAGATCAGCCGCCTCTGCTTCCTAAGTGCTGGGATTAAAAGAATGTGCCACCACTTCCTCCACCTGTCACTGGAACCTCTGATTAAGACCATGGATTCTGGGGCAGCATTGTTTATTAACACAGGGTAACTTTATGCATATGTTAGAATAATAATTACATCTTTTATTTAGCTTACAAAATAGGTTTCTATAATAAAATTTATCTTTCTGGGCCGTATTTAATTCACTTTGCATATTTTCTCTTCTGAAAATGGCAAAATTTCCTTTTTCTTCACTTGTGAAATTCTATTGGGTATACATACCACATCTCCATCATGTAGTCATTATTCATTGAATATCTGGGATGATTCCATTCCTCAGCTATTGTGCACAGAGCTGCACTGTGCTGGTGTCTTTGTAGTAGGATATGGAGTCTTTTGGGTATACGCCTAAAAATAATATAGCTGGGTCATGTGGTAGTTCTATTTTTAGTTTCTTGAGAAACTTCCACACTGGCTTCCGCAGTGGCTACACCAGTCAGCAGCCACACTAACAGTGGAAAAAGAGGTTTCCCTTTTTCCATGTCCTCCCAGCTTTTGTTTTCTATATGATAGTCGTTCTTACTTAGATCTCAACATAGTCCCAACTTGCATTTCCCATGGCTAAGGCTGTTGAGTTCTTTTAAAGGTGGTTACCAGCCATTTGTATTCCTCTGTACACTTCTGTAGCTCATTTTTAAAATTGGATTATTTATTTCCTTGGGATTTTTTGACTACTTTGTATAGTCTTGATATTAATCCTCTGCCAGATATATAGGCAGTGAAGATTTCTTTCCTCATTCTGTTGACTGTCCCTTCACTCAATTGATAGTTTCCTTTGTCATGCAGAAAGTTTTAATTTGAGGAGGTCCCATCTGTCAATTGTTAGTCTTATATCTGAGGCAACTGAAATCCCATTTAGAAGGTCCTGACCTTTGCCAACTGATGTGGGAGTGTCATATATCAATCTGTTGATTTCATTGGTTCAATAAAGAAACTGCCTGAGCCCCTGATAGGACAGAAAATTAGGTAGGCGGAGTATGAGATGAACCTATCACAGGTTATACATGAAAGACCTAATTAACGACCCCCCATTCAGCAGGAAGCAGTTTGGAGAGAAAAACCTGCGCCCATGTTTCCCAAATATTGATTATATATGTTCTTTTACATTTAAAGGGGGATATGATATAGATATAAATAATTTGCATTGGTGTGGATTTTAATGTCAATTTTTGTTACATGTATATGTATTTCTGATCTTGATCAAGGTATTGTGATTGCGTAGTTCATTTTTAAAATGTAATGTATAATTAGGAAATATAGGTTGTTGCTAAATAATCGTAAATAATAGTCAAGCTTGTAGTCATGTTAGATTTTCTAGATATATAGAGATATATTTCAATTAAATAGACATTCTTCATATCTCTCAAAGATTGCAGAATATGGCATTTAAAATATTTTAATAACTTAGGGTTTTTCATGACAATGAGACACGTCTGCTCCTGGCACACCAATCTACTTAGAGAGGAAGATGGGCATCGAAGAGGATCCTTATGGAGTTTGATAGCCATTTGGGCAAGAAACTGCTCTTGCCTGGACTGATGCATAAACTGGACACAAAGAACCCACAGAAAAAGGACTGCTAAACTTGCCTAAAGGTGAGATGATCTTTCAGGGTTCCTGATTCATAAAAAGAGTCGAGACATTCTGCAGGACCGGGACACAGCAGATAGTGACTGAACTGTCTTTCGAATTTCCTGCTTCATGGAACTGTCTCCTGGATACCTATGGGCCTGAAGGCCGAAGATAGATGCCCTAACGGTACAGAGGAACTTTGGGTGACTGTCCAGGCAGCGAGATGTCTCTGTCATTTCTAGAGTTTGGATTTCTTGTTTGTTTAAATAATTTTGTATCCTTCTGCAGTCTTTGATGGAGTTGAAGAATGGTTAGTTATAGTTATAGTTTTCCTTAGTTATGATAAAAGATAAAGTAGATATAAATATTGTAACTGTAATTCTTACTTGATAACTGTTTTGTTATATATGATTTTACTATGTTAGAAGTTAAAGCTTTTTCTTTTTTGTTTGAAACAGAAAAAGGGAAGTGATGTGGGAGTGTCATATATCAATCTGTTGATTTCATTGGTTCAATAAAGAAACTGCCTGAGCCCTGATAGGACAGAAAATTAGGTAGGCGGAGTAGAAAGAAGAGGATTCCTGGGAAAGAGAAGCTGAGTCAGGGAGTTGCCATGATGTTCCCACTCCCCAGAGACACAGGCTAGAATCTCCCGGTAAGCACACCATGGGGTGCTACACAGATGATCAGAAATGGGCTAGTCCAGGTGCAAGAGCTAGCCAATAAGAGCCTGGAACTAATGGGCCAGGTAGTGATTAAATGAAGACAGTTTGTGTGTTGTTATTTCGGGGCTTGCTGGGCCATGCGGGCGGCCCGGTACAGGGGCACAGCCACGCCGCTCCCATTTGCAACAGCCAACTTCTCATAGAGTGTGTTTTACTTTTTACCCTGGCAGTGTCAGATTTTCCATTTAGACCTTTGTTCCATTTGTAGTTGAGTTCTGTGAAGTATGGAGATAAGGTTTTAGCTTCATCCTTCTACATATGTCCAGTTTTCCAGTACCAATTACTGAAACTTGTACCGTAGTGTAAACTTGAAGACAAGCATAGTAAATTAACAATGTCCCTTCCTCCCTATCCCTACCCCTGTAGCACATTAAGGGTTGCTTTGGCTATCTGGAAATTTTTGTGCTTCTATATGAGTTTTAAAGTTGTTTTGCCTATTTGCTTTTGTTTTACTCTATTTCTGTGAAGAATGAAACTGGATTTTTGACTGGGATTGTACTGAATCTGCTTTTGGTAGGATAGACCTTGAACTTTGATCATCCTGTTTCAACTTCTAAAGTATCGAAAGATTACAGACTTGAACCATTAAGACCAGCTACATTGTTTTTCTCCTCTCTCTTTCTTTCTTTCTTTCTTTCTTTCTTTCTTTCTTTCTTTCTTTCTTTCTTCTGATGTGGGATTCCCCTCTGTGTGATGTAAATACCACTGGCTAATAAAGAAAAAGTCTTGAGCCCGTGATAGAGTAGAATAGAGCTAGGCAGGGAAAACTAAACTGAATGCTGGGAGAAGGAGGCAGAGAGAAGCCATGTAGCCCCACTGGAGCCGGACAGAACTTTACCTGTTAAGCCACAGTTACGTGGCAATACACAGATTACTAAAAATGGGTTAAATTAAGATGTAAAAGTGAGCCAACAAGAAGCTAGAGCTAATGGGCCAAGCAGTGATTTAATTAATGCAGTTTCTATGTGGTTACTTTGGGTCTGTGCAGCTGGGAAAAACAAACGGCCTCCAACTACATTCTTCCCTCCCTCTCTCCTTTCTGTCTTTCCTTCCTTCTTTCCTTCTCTTTCTTCTTTCCCTTTCTTCCTTTTCCAATCCTCCATTTTGAGATAGGGCCTCATACAGCCTATGTTGTCATCAGATTCACCATGCAGCTTGGTATGAACATGGTTTTCTGGTTCCACTCCTCAGGCACTCAGTTTTATAGGCATGAACCACCATCATATCCAGCTTGTCTTTCTTGTAGACTTCAAATCAGCCACATGTTGGAAAGTCATCCTATCAGGGTGATAAAAAGTTCAGTGATTTACACAGCTCTGTCGGTCTTTCCATCCATATTCAGCCAGTGACTTTTCACAGAGCACAGCCATCAGTCTGTAACCTGTGTTCACATGCACATTGTCCACTTTGCATTAGTGCCCAAGCTTGGTAGTTCTATGGCCCTGCACTACTGTGATCAAACATCCCCAGACAGTATGCAATCCAAATCCACCATCATAAAAAATTTCATTCAACTCACTATGGTGATGTTTTGTTTGTGATCCCTAACAAACAAAGCTTGCCTGAATAACAGAGTGTGCAGCTAAGCCACTAGTTAGCCATAGAGGCCAGGTAGTAGTGGCACACAGCTTTAATCCTAGCACGGAGAGATAAAAGCAGAGGGATCTCTGTGAGTTCAAGGCCATCCTGGGCTACACAAGATTGATCCAATCTAAAGAGAAACAGAGCTGGGTGGTGGTGGCTCACACATTTAATCCCAACACTAAGAAGGTGGAGACAGGAAGGAATATGGCTGGGCAGAGATAGGAATAGAAGGTGGGAGAAGACAGGAACTCAGGTATTCAATCTGAGGATTCCTAGAGACAGACTCACCCATTTGGTCTGAAGATTTGGTAGAGGTAAGAACTAGTGGCTGGCTGCTTTGCTTCTTTGATCTTTCAGCATTTACCCTATATCTGAATTGGAGTTTTATTATTAAGACCAATTAGAATTCTTGCGACACCTCACAGTCATTCTAGGAGGCACAAAAGGGGTGGGCCACAGTCCTAGTTACCCGTAGTAACCAATTGTTCATTTGCTAGCCTCAAGAAACTCCTTATGTCAGATCCTGTTTTCATGGCTTGTCTCGAAGACACCAACCCTTCTCTCTTCAACTCTGAACAGCCAAGCGTAGTTTCATGAGTGGGTTTGGAGTTTCACAAAGTCAGTCTTCTTGAAACAAATTCTGTTTTTAGCTTGTCAGCTACTAACTGCCAAATCTCAGCTTTTCTTTTGGAATAAGAAAAAATAACATTACAAAAACAGACCCAGTTAGAATGCTCTTGGATTTTTTTCTACTGCAACATAAATAAAAGGCAATTTTATTTACATAAATTAAATTTGAAAATGTAGATGAACTTGGAACTGCTTAGCAGAAGCCAGAGTTGAGGATGATGCTAGCATAATTAAAAAAAAACAGCATATAAAAGAAAAGCTGAGCTGGGCATGGTGATACATACTTTTAACTCAAGTACTCTGAAGGCAGAGGCAGGTGATGTCTGTGAGTTCTGGCCAGCCTGCCCTACATATGGAGTTCCAAGCCAGTCGAGTGTATACAGAAAGACCCTGTCTCAAGAAGAAAAACAAAATGATAGCAAAGCCCCAATGCCCTTGTCATTCATCTTATTTTGAATATATCCTCTCTCCTCCTCTTATTTTCCATGTAGATGACCCTGGGAGGCTGACAAAATGGATGAAGGTAGCCACCATTGAAAACTATTTTGAAACATCTGTAATTTCTATCTTTCATCATTTACAAAAAAGTGCTCCCCTAAATGAGCACTGAATCACTGGGATTTCTGGACCTGGTGGAACCATGTCATCTACATAGGAAAAATAAAACAACAAAGATCCAAGCTTTAACCCTCCTGAGTTTCCTAACTCATGACAAAGTCAGGCAAACAATCTAAACTTGGGCTTTGAAGATCTGCTGGAGGAGTTAGAAATAATAAACAAAAGTCTCCTTGTAGTATCGTGGAAGACACCAAAAATAATAGTGCCTCCTACTAATGTGGAAGTCATAATGCAATAAACCACAGAAAAAGCAGTCCTGAAAATCTGATAGATCTAGATTGAACTAAACTGGGCATGGTGGCTCATATAATACAAGTGCAGTGAAGACTGAGGAATGTTGAATGAGGAGCGGCCGGGCTGTGTCCCCTTCATCCGGCCGCCTGCATGGTTTAGCTTATGCCCCGAAATAACCACACGGAAACTGCATTCCTCTAAACACTGCCCCGGTCCATTAATTTCAGCCTCTTACTGGCTGAGCTCTTGCACCTGGACTAGCCCATTTCTGATAATCTGTAGCACCCCAAGGTGTGCTTACCGGGAGATTCTAGCCTGCTTCTGTCTGGAATGCGGGCATCATGGCAACTCCTTGACTCAGCTTCCTTCTCCTTCCCAGAATTCTCTTCTGTCTACTCCACCCATCTAAGGGTTGGCCTATCAATGGGCTCAGGCAGTTTTCTTTATTTTAACCAATGAAATCAACAGATTGATATAGGACACTCCCACATCACTTCCCTTTTTCTGTTTAAACAAAAGGAAGGCTCATCTTAATGTAGTAAAATTACATATAGCAATACAGTTATCAAGTAAGAATTACAGTTACAATATTTATATCTATTTTATCTTTTATCATAACTAAGGAAAACTACAACTATCATCCATTCTTCAACTCCATCAAAGACTCCAGAAGGATATAATACTAAAACAAGAAATAAGAAAACTCTAGAAATGACAGAGACATCTCACTGCCTGGACAGTCACCCAAAGTTCCTCTGTACCGTTGGGGCATCCATCTTCGGCCTTCAGGCCCATAGTATCCAGAGACAGTTCCATGAAGCAGGAAATTTCAAAGACAGTTCAGTCACTATCTGCTGTGTCCTGCGTCCTGCAGAATGTCTCGAGACTCTTTTATGAATCAGAAACCCTGAAAGATCGCATCACCTTTAGGCAAGTTCAGCAGTCCTCTCTCTGCGTGTTCTTTGTGTCCAGTTTATCCAACAGTCAGCAAGAACAGTCTCTTGCCCAAATGGCTACTCAAACTCCATAAGGATCCTCTTCGATGCCCATCTTCCTCTTGAAGTAGATTGGTGCTGCCAGGAGCAGACGTGTCTCATTGTCATGAAAAACCCCAAGTTATCAAAACATTAAATGCCATATTCTGCAGTCCTTGAAAGATATGAAGAATGCCTATCTAATTGAAATATATCTCCATATATCTAAAAAATCTAACATGACTACAAGCTTGACTATTATTTACGATTATTTAACAACAACCTATATTTCCTAATTATACATTACATTTTAAAAATGAACTATATAATCACAATACCTTAATCAAGATCAGAAATACATATACATATAACAAAATTGACCTTAAAATCCATACCAATGCAAATTATTCATACCTATATCATTTCCCCCTTTAAATGTAAAAGAACATTTATAAACAATATTTTGGGAGCATGGGCGCAGTTTTTCTCTCCAAACTGCTTCCTGCTGAATGGGGGCGTCGTTAATTAGATCTTTCGTGGTGTAACCTGTGTGCCAGGGTCATCTCAGTTGGCAGTTGAGTGAAGTAATTTTTTGAGGGTGTTCACAGCAACCTTTCAGGAGGGCGTGGTCTATCATACCAAATCGGAATAGAAGAAATCCACAGGGTCTCATCCTCTGTGAAAACAAAAGAAGACCCTTTCCAAAGCATCATATCCTTAGACCCAAATTTTGAAGTCATACCCTCATGATATCCATTCTGGTTCCATTTGGCAGCCCATATAATGAAATGTCTTTCTGTACTTAGCTCCTTCACAGTCAAAAATTTTAAAGAAAACACAATGTACATAATCCAGACTCTCTGTGAATTTTCCATTTTTACGTGGCTTATTTTTCTTTATTTCTTTTTTCTCTTAACTATCTGTACTCTGTCTCTTTAAAGACTTTACCTTTTTATTTTTAAAGGCATTAACTTTATTTTCTCTCTATATATATTTACTTCTCTCTCAAGCCTACGTACATTCATCCAACAGTGTGATCCATTTAGTGATGTGTCTGAATCTGTTTTATTGTGAATCTGTAATTTTTTTTTTACTATCCAGGAGCATTTCTTAAAATGTTAAGCACTTCTTAAAAACTTAAGTTGCACCATGTAGGGGTAATACGGTACTGCCTGTGTCCTGTAAAGTCTAAACCTTAAGTGTGCTGTTATCACAGTAATTACGGTAGTTCCTGCCTGAGACCAGCACAGTTCAGCATGGCAGAGCTGAGCTGCTCCTGCCTCAGAGCCATTTGGTGCGCTGGAGTCGCGCACAGTTCCAGGCACACAGCAGTCCACATTGCCATCAAGCAAGCCAAAGCAGTTTATTCCAAATGCTCCATACAAAAGCTCTGTCTCTCACAGGAGCCAGACAGAGATTGCAATGGCGGCATAGCCCAGAAAAAGCCGGCATTTTAAAACAGCCAGTTTTTTCCTGCTGCTGAGTCAGGACAATTTCTTTGCAGTACGCAACCAGAAACAGCAAAAAGCTGTCTTAAATTTTCTCTATGTCCTTTTTAAGTCCAGTCAAATTTTACGTGGAGTTCATTAGCACGTTGGCGCGCCACCTGTTGAATGAGGAGCGGCCGGGCTGTGTCCCCTTCATCCGGCCGCCTGCATGGTTTAGCTTATGCCCCGAAATAACCACACGGAAACTGCATTCCTCTAAACACTGCCCGGTCCATTAATTTCAGCCTCTTACTGGCTAGCTCTTGCACCTGGACTAGCCCATTTCTGATAATCTGTGTAGCACCCCAAGGTGTGCTTACCGGGGAGATTCTAGCCTGCTTCTGTCTGGAATGCGGGCATCATGGCAACTCCTTGACTCAGCTTCCCTTCTCCTTCCCAGAATTCTCTTCTGTCTACTCCACCCATCTAAGGGTTGGCCTATCAATGGGCTCAGGCAGTTTCTTTATTTTAACCAATGAAATCAACAGATTGATATAGGACACTCCACATCAGAGGAAGAGGATCACAGCGAGTTTGAGGCCAGTCTGTGTCCACAGAGTAAAACCGTGTCTCTTAAAACAAAACAAAACAAAAACAAAACCTAACCTTGCATACAAAAACAATATGGACAGGATCAGTTGGGGGGGGGGAGGTGGTAAATCTGTTCTTTGCTGCTTTCATTGGAGAAGGTTGGAGATAAGCTGGGACAAAGGACCTCAGTGATCCCACCCAGCATTTTCTTGACAATTTTCTATCTCACATAGCATCATGGCCTACTTCTGTAGGCACATGCATCTTACTTAGTAGTCTTAGCCATAACAGAGACTGGGAGAATATCAGAAAAATCTTGAGGGACAAGAACATGTTGAGATCAGAAACTAAGACTAAGGTGTGATCAGTTACACCTGCCGAGCAGTGCGTGTGAAGTTTATTTCCTAAGCCATGGGCAGTTGACTGATGAAGGGAGTGCGGACCATGCTCTAGAGTAACCTTCACCTGGTAAATGTGGGTAACAAAATAGTCATGAGACCCATCCATGTGGCAGTCTCACAAGACTATATGCAGCCGTCAACCAAGCCATGAAGATTGTGGATATACTTCCAACCACTGCTTAATATCATTGAGTTGAGTTTCTCCCCTCTCACACTTTAAAACCAAATTTATGGTTAGATCTGGCAAAATGGTTTAGTGGGTAAAGGTACTTACTATGAAGCTTAATGATCCAAGTTCAATACCCATAATCCACTTGGTCAATGGAGACAACTCTCATAGGTTGTCCTCTAACCATCACATCCATGCTACAACATACACATACCTGCTTCGGAAGTATGCATACATACATACATATATACATACATACATATATACATACACACATACATACATACATACACAAACACACAGAATAGATAAAATGGGCTTTATTTGTTTGTTTGGCTGGGTTTTTTTCCAGAGAGGTTTTCTCTGTGTAACAGTTCTAGTTGTCTTTTCTATGTAGACCAGGCTGGCTTCAAACTCACAGAGATCGGCCTGCCTCTGCCTCCCGAGTACTAGGATTAAATGTGTGTACCACTACTGCTGGACTAAAATTTTTTTAAATATTTAAGGTTTTTAAGTATTAAATACTTATTATTTAAACACTTATTATTATTTATCTTACTTATGTGTGATCATGTGTATAATATGTGTGCGATTGCAGCTATCTATGCACATATATATATGGGTCTGCTAGAAGATGACCTTCATGAATCAGTTTTCTGTTTCCACCATGTGTCCCAGGGATTGAACTCAGGGGGTCCGACTTGCTGACAAGTGCTCTTCACACATTTTGACACTACTAAGCTGTTAGCCTTCTTGGTAAAATCTGCGTCATTACTTTACTCTTACTATAATTAAATAGCTCATTAGCATTCATACACATAAGTATAATAGTATTCTTCTGATCTCTTAGACCCTTATATGTTTAATGATGCACTTTAAATATACCGTCCCTTTCTTTAGAATTAGGAAATCAGTTTGTTACATGGGAGTTAAAGACTGTGAATCCTTTGAGGTTTTGTTGAGGTGGGTTGAGATAGGGTACCACTATGCAACCCAGGCTAGCCTCAAACTCCTGATCCTCCAGGCCTCAGTTTCCCTAGTTCTGGGATTATATGTGCTCATATATGGTATAGGTTAGGAATTCTGCAAGTGCATAAGCTCCATGAGGTTAAGATAGCTGAGCACAGAAGCAGCCATTACCTGATGGTATAATCCATGGATTTACCATAACATAGTTCAAACATTGCCCACCTTCTGATTTATAGTTATCTGTGCTATCTTGTTTTGTAAAATGACAAAACATAAGAGCAGGCACACAAAACATCATCTCCCAAGATAATGCTTCTACTTGATTCTTGCAATTATGTTTTATGAATTCCTTTACTTGAACTGAAGTCTACTAGCTTGATAGTTCTAATTTCCACTTTTAGTTTGCCTCTCTTGGAACAAGTTTTACATTAATTTATTCATTTTGTTTGCAGGATATGTGTGGGTGCATATTGGCACACATATGGCAGTCAAAGGACATCTCAGAGTACTTGGTTCTTTCCTTCTGCAATGTGGACCTTAGAGATTAAACACAAGTCACCAGGCCTGTGTTTAAGTTCTTTTACCAACTAAGACATCTTGCCAGCTCTTAAAAGAAAAATTTAATGACATGGGTGTGCATGTGTGAGTGTGTGTGTGTGTGTTTTACATGTACATACACTTGTAGGCCAGAGGTTGGTATTTGATGTCCTTAATAATCACTTCCCACCTGATTTTCAGAGACTCCATGGCTGGACTCCTGACTATAACTTGAACTCCAGGGGATCTGTCTGTCTTCAACCCCTCCTGAGCACTGGAGTCACAGATGCATTCTATGCCTAGCTTTTGTACGGGTGCTAGGGATCCAAACTCAGGTCCTCGTGCTTGTGAGGCAGTCACTTTACCAACTAAGGCAACACCTCCCCCCTCCCCCTTCCTTGTCATCTTATTTTTACATAGATATCAGGGATCTGAAACCAACTAAGCTATTTTGCACATCTACTGTGTAAAGAGGCAGTAAGTGCAACGGGACCGACGGAGGTAGAGTAAAAGGTAGAGCACTTTCAAGAATCTGCTAATGGTGTAGCAATATTTCTAGAGATCTCTACTACCTGAAAAGGCCTAATATTACTCTTCATTTATTTGTTTTTTAATTTGAGACAAAGTATTGCTATGTACCCCTAGCTTGCCCAGAACTTGCTCTGTAGAACAAGCTGTCCTCAAACTTGTGATTATCCTTTTGCCCATCTGCCTAGCAATTGCTAGAATGTGGGCAATAGCCATGATGCCTAGTTCCACTCTCTATTCTATATTTAATTTTTACTATCAAAGCAAATACATATTGGTCCCTATGTTGGAAAATACTGTTAATTTTGTGGTAAATTTTTATGTACTTATTCATTTTCATTTTAACATTTAACTATCTTATGAATACCAAGATGGTGTTTGAACCAACTGTTTACTCTTCAGATTTTACTCTTCAGATTTTATAAGGAACCAGTACTCCCAAATTTTCTCAATTTTCATTCCAAAATTTCCCAGTTGTTTGTTTGGAGTTACCCTACTAGTGTGATAATGCTTCTACCAGAAGCCCTAGATTATCAAACAAAAACTGCCAGGTGTGGGATCTTCCCTTCAAGTTGTTGATCAAAGGTATCCCAGAGACCCCAAATGATACAGGCTAACACCATTGCTTTCTTTTGCCTACCAGAACTTGATGGTAAAACCGAATTGTAGAAGACACCGACAAACTTTGTTCATAGACATGGTAAATTAAGCTGATACTGGCCCGGAGGCTGCCTTCCTGCTGGTTAACTTTCGTAGTACTAGAACGTGTTATATAGGCTGCTGGAAAGAAAATATATCAAGGGGTTTTACTCCCCTAACCCCATCACGAACATTCCAAGCTACAATCATGACCAGTCTGGCAAAATATATCTATTGGTACAAAAGTAGCTAGTCGCATGAATGTTATGGGGGCAACAAAAAAGCTTTATGATTGAATTTAAAACCCACTTCACAGGAAGGAACTCATGCCTGGTACTAATAACTTTTCCCAAAACACATGGTTAATTGGACCATATGCTCTAGGGAAGTATCATTGTTACTCTGCTAATGGACGTAGCATCAAACTGCCTTCTAAATACTTATCCTTATACCTCTAGATTAGTGAGCTCTCATTCATCATCAGAGAATTTTCTTATTGCATCAGATGGAAGTTGACAGAGAGACTCACAGTAAGTCAAAGTGCAAAGAATTGGTGCCTATGGGATACTTGAACCTATACGAAGCATTTTATCTTCCCCCTCGCCCCTCAAGGTTCAGAGAATATCAAAGAAGAAAGTGTGGGGGTGGATTTTAAGAGTCAGAATTCAAGGAGGATTGCATGAAATAGTGCCTTCTGGCCATGACACGGGCATTACATTCATGAACTCAGAGCAGCAGCTATAGCTGCCTGTAGAATACCAAGTCAGTCAACATTCCAGCAGGGATGGGGAAAGGGCTCACGCAAGGAGGCCTCACCCTTAGCTGATAGCTATTGGCAGTTGAGGGCTGCGAAGGGAGGGAGAGTCAGTTTTCTTCATGGGTGTGGCTCCTCCCTCATAGGTTGGCCATGCTTCAGTGGCTGGCCCTACACACCCCTGTGCGAATGAACAGGCATCTCTAGTTAGACTAAGTGTAATATAAGGAAAATGGAGGAGGAGGAAGAGGAGGAGGAGAAGAAGTAAATATTCAGTTGAGAAGAAGGGTGGGGAGGCACCATTTGATGTCAGAAGAGGGAGGGGGAATGTGATCTAAATGCATTGTGTGCTTCCATAAAATTCTCAATAAATAAATAAATTTAAATTTATAAATTGAGCTAGGGAGATGTCTCAGTGAGCTAAGTGTCTGCTGTGCAAACTGGACAAGGCAGTGATGTGGTGCAAGTCTGCTACGCCAGAGCCAGGAGTGTAGGCAGATTTATCCTGGGGTCTCACTGTCCATCCAATCTAGCCAAAATGGTAAGCTCTATATTTCTGTCCCAAAATATAAAGTGAAGAATGATGGAGGAAGACACCATATGACATTACTGTCTGTCGTCCACATGTACTTGCAAGGGCAAAAGCATCTGTACACACACACACACACACACACACACACACACACACACACACACACTCCAAAACAAGAAGAATTGCAATTAAAGGGCTGGACATGGCTCAGTATGAGAGCAATTATTTGTATGCACCAAGTCCTGTGTTCACTCTTTAGTACAATAAAAGAAGCAGAAAGAGAGAAGGGGGTGGGGGTCTGGTTGGCGACTCATATCTTCAGTTACAGCACTTAGGAAGTTGAGGATTGCAGAAAGTTCACGGTAAACCTGGGGGGTACAGTGAGTTTTAGACAATCCTAAGATATACAGATGTGACACTACCTTAAAAATAAGAAAGAAGGAGGAGAAATAGGATAGGAAGGAAGGAAGGAGGGATGAAGGGAGGGAGGGAGGGAGAGAGAGAGAGAGAGAGAGAGAGAGAAGAAAGAAATCGAATTAAACAGTTGTCTGCAAAAGCAAGCACTAACAGTCCACTGCAAAAAGTAGTTAAGTGAGCTGATGAGAATCAGGGTAGAGGAACTCTCAATTTGAGAAGAAAGGGGACTTCTTTTTTCTTTTCTTTTTGACACAGGGTTTCCTGTAGCCCAGGCTGGCTTTAAACTGGCTGTGTAATTGAGTGGCACCCTGAGTTTACCATCTCCTAAGCACTGGGATTAGAGGCGTGCACCACCAAGCCTGGCCTCAAAAGGAACAATGTGAAGGAGAAAAATAATATGAAGAGATGTCCTGTTTGTCTTCTGCAGAGTGAGAGTGTTTCTCAGAATTATCATGTGTATCAAAAAAATTAAGACGTTATATCTTCTAGATATAAGTTGATATTAGATATCCCATAAGGATTCCATGAAGTTTAATTCCCACAGAAATAAGGATGTGAAGGTATGAAGTATGAATTCATGAAGTAATGAAGACAATTAAATAATAAAAAAAAGCAGATTTAAATAGCGCTTTTTAAAAAAGGAAGGGAGAAATATATACACAGAAATATAAAGGAAGAAGAGAGAGTTTTTTTCAGAAAGGGGATGTATTTTATTCCTTGTTTCAGAGTGTCCCAAGATGCTCTAAGGAAAATTGCATGCAGCTGTTTGGTTTCCTCTCCAGACGTCCCAATTGGAACGATCTGCCCTTCTTCAGTAGCCAACAAGCCTCAGGACTCTGCAGACAGCTCTGAGTGTTTGCAGGTTCTCTCCATTTGGGGAAAGGGGCCCCGAGTTGAGAGGAAGGACACTCAGACACTGGGTTCTGCTTCATCATGAAACAGCTGAATTGGTTTGAAAAGTGGTTCATCTCTGTGCTCTATTTGCTCCTTCTAAAACGAGATGGGGTTGAAATGGGTAGCAGACACGTTTCCTGTACCATTCTTCTTTGTTCGGTTCTTCTTCTGAAATTGCGCCAATATGCTAATATAAATCTATCTAAATGACTTAGGGGCTAAAAAAAAAAAAAACAGAAAAAGGATAGAGCTGCAACCTGTGTGTAAACTAAACATATGCTGAGACAACCATTTTACTTTTCTTATCCCTTAGAAATGTACCTTTGACGTTCCTGAGAAGTTGCTTCCCTTTTCCTTTCTGTAATGATCTCTGGCCTAGAGGTACAGCACTTTCTCTACACTAAAACCTGTTTTTCCACAGGGTTGTCACATTAACCCTTCTCTTTACTATTAGTTTTTTCCCCATTCTTTCTAGGTATTTCATTTTGAAAAGATTTGAGTTTTAATTATGTATCTGTGGTAGGCGAGGGGGTGGGGGAAGGCAGAATAGGTGCATATAAATACAGGTGGAAGCCAGAAGAGGACATTGAATCTCCTGGAGCTGGAGTTAACAGGTGTCTGTGAACTAACTGATGTAGATGCTCGGAACTGAACTAGGGTTCCCTGAAAGAGCAATATTAGTAGTCAGACTTCCTGTGGAATGTCAGCCCACAGGCATGGAGACTTCTTATTAATTATGAAGGCTTAGACTTATCTTAGGCTTGCTCCCAACTAGCTCTTAAAACTTAAATTAACCCATTTATATTAATCTACATTCTGTCATGTGACTCATTACCTCTCCTCAGTAGAGTAAGTCTGATCCTCCCCTCCCTTGCTGATGAATCTCCCACCTCCCTGATTCTTCCTCTTTCTCCCCCAGAAATCCCACCTATCCTCCCCTACCTAGCAATTGGCCATTCAGCTCTTCCTTAAACCAATCAGAAGATGACTTGAGGCAGGTGAGGTAAAGCAGAGGCATGTTCACACAATATGATCACATATTCTGCAACAAGAATTCCCTGATATTCTTGGAGTAATCTATCCAGACCCTTTCTTTATGGTTTGAGACTGAGTCTCAGATGACTCTGGTAAACATTGAACTTGCTATTCAGTCAAAGATGATCTTGAATTCTTGATACTCCTGTCTCTTCCTAAATACTATAGTTATAGGTATATGCCACTACAGTTGGCTAATTGGAGATCTTCTTCATCTTTTTTTGTTTTAAAGCTCTGGCTGTCTTAGCACTCACAGACTTCCACCAGTCTCTGCCTCCCAAGTGCCAAGATTAAAGGCACATGCTACAATCCTGACTAATTTTGCGTCTTTTACACAGGATCTAACTATAGCCCTAGCCATAACGAGTTGTGTGAAGCAGACTGGCTTCAATGTTGCAGCAATCTCGTGCCTCTGACTACAGAGTCCTAGAGTTGAAGTATTGTATACCATGTCCAACTTCTTTTAGATTTTTTTAAGTCTTTTTTTAAATTTTATTTATTTATTTATTTATTAATGATTTCTGCCTCCTCCACGCCACTGCCTCCCATTTCCCTCCCTCAATCAAGTCCCCCTTTCTCATCAGCCCGAAGAGCAATCAGGGTTCCCTGCCCTGTGGGAAGTCCAAGGACCACCCACCTCCTTCCAGGTCTAGTTAGGTGAGCATCCAAACTCCCCTAGGCTCCCACAAAGCCAGTATGTGCAGTAGGATCAAAACCCAGTGCCATTGTTCTTGAGTTCTCAGTAGTCCCTCATTGTCCGCTATGTTCAGCGAGTTCGGTTTTATCCCATGCTTTTTCAGACCCGGGCCAGCTGGCCTTGGTGAGTTCCAGATAGAACATACCCATTATCTCAATGTGTGGGTGCACCCCTCGCAGTCCTGAGTTCCTTGCTTGTGCTCTCTCTCCTTCTGCTCCTGATTTGGACCTTGGGATTTCAGTCCGGTGCTCCAATGTGGGTCTCTGTCTCTCTCTCTCCTAGATGCCCTTCAATGGAAGAATGGATGAAGAAAGTATGGAATATATTCATATTATTCAGCAGTATTACTCAGCAGTAAAAAACAATGACTTCTTGAAGTTTGCATGCAAGTGGATGGAAATAGAAAACACTATCCTGAGTGAGGTAAGCCAGACCCAAAAAGAGGAACATGGGATGTACTGACTCATAATTGGTTTCTAGCCATAAATAAAGGACATTGAGCCTATAATTCGTGATCCTAGAGAAGCTAAATAAGAAGGTAAACCCAAAGAAAAACATATAGTCATCCTCCTGGATATTAACCTTCATCAGGCGATGAAAGGAGACAGAGACAGAGACCTTCTTTTAGATTTTTATACAAAATAAAAAGGAGCTGAAGTATATGTTCAGCCAGTATGCCAATATCGTTAGAGTTAAGGAGAGCACATATCCAAAAAGGCAAGCCTGCTGAGTGCTGGATTTAAAAGTTAACATATTTATATATCCTAGGATATATCAATAACACACTGTATGGTTATTTAAAATTAAAGAACTATGATTCATGTAAACCTTTTTTGTTGTTACTGTGTTATTATTACTATTATACTATTATTATTTTGGCATAAATGTATATAGCCCTCAGCTGTCTTGGAACTGGATGTATAGACTAAGCTGCTCCTGAACTTGCCCTCTGCCTTCAGAGTTCTAGGATTTGAGGGATTTATCACCGCGACCCAGTAAATCTTTGGATATTATATGATATGAAGGAAGTTAAAGCTAGCCTGACAGATAGCATTGTCTTAGTGGGTCATTAAGGCTGATGAGTAGCATTTATGTCTTAGCACACAACAAACTCCAGGAAAATCGTTCAGTGCCTACTTCTCTGGAAGACTTGTACTACTCATTATGGTGGCCACTGGACACACAAAATACGTTGAATGTCATGGATCCAAAGTAAAATGTACAGAAACTGTAGCATACAAGCCAAGATTTGAAAGTACTAGCCAAAATTATTTGAAAATATCATTAAATGAACGTGGGGCATATGGGAGATGACTGGCTGAGAAAAAGAGATTGTCACAGAAGCCTGCAACCTGAGCTCAATCCCTGGAATCCATGTAAAGGCTGAAGGACAGAGATGAAAGTTGTCCTCTGACTTCTACCTGTGAACCATGACATTAAGTAGAGGCCACTTGTTTGGTTCCCAGCTGCCCAGACTCCCAAAATAGTCACAGAGAAACCATATTATTTAAGTCACTGCTTGACCAATCACTCAAGTGTATTGCTAGCAGCTCTTACATCTAGAATTAACCCATTTCCATTATTTTATATTTTACCACGAGGTTCATGGCTTGCCAGCAAGGTTCCACCAAGCAGATCTTGTCTTTTCCCTCTGGTGGCTACATGGCATCTCAGACTCTGCCTTATTCCTCCCAGCATTCAGTTCAGTCTTCCCGGCCTAGCTCTATTCTTTCCTATCACAGACCAAAGTAACTTCTTTATTCATTAACCAATAAAAGCAACACATATACAGAAGAACATTCCACTCCTTTTCCCCTTTTCTGTTTAAATAAAAAGGAAGGTTCTAACTTTAATACAGTAAAATTACATATAACAAAACAGTTGTCAAACAAAAATTAGTTATAATATTTATATCTATTTTATCTTTTATCATAACTAAGGAAAAGCATAACTATAACCATCTGTTCTTCAACTCCATCAAAGGCTGCAGAAGGATATAATATTACCTAAATAATCAGGAAGTGCATTGGAAGCAACTTCTACAGCTCTAGAATTGACAAGAGACATCTCACTGCCTGGGTAGTCACCCAATGTTCTTCTGTAATATTGGGGCATTCATCTTCAGCCTACAAGACCATAGTATCCAGCAGACTCTTTCATGAAGCAAGAACCCTGAAGTGTCTAACCTTTAGGCAAGTTCAGCAGTCATTTCTCTGTAGGTCCTGAAAGTCCAGTCAAACAGTCCAGACAAGAGCAGTTTCTTGCCCAAATGGCTAACAAACTCCATGAGGAGCCTCTTCGATGCTCATCATCCTCTTTAAGTACATTGGTGCTGCCAGGAGCAGACATGCTCACTGTAATGAAAAGTCCTAAGCTCTTAAAACATTTTAAATATCAAATTCTATATAGTCTTCGAAAGAGATAAAGAATATTCATCAGAAATACATCTCTGTACATAAAAAAACCTAACAAACATGACTACAAACTTGACTATTATAGATGACTATCTATTAACCTGTATTTCTTAATTATACATTACAGTTTTAAATGAGCTACAAAAATACAATACCTTAATAAAGAGCAGTAATATACATATAGCAAAACTGGCCTTAAATTTGTATAAATAAACCAAGATCCTTAGCAATGCAAATCTCTATAGCATATGTTCCTTTAAATGTAAACAAACATTTATAAATAATATTTGGGAATGTTGGCATAGTTCTCTCCAAACTGCTTCCTGCTTTTTGTTGGGTGAAGCAATTTTTTGAGGGTGTTCACAGTGACCTTTTGGGGGATCTTGGTCATCAAACCACATTAGTCTGGAAGGATCCACAGGGTTCTCATCCTCTGTGGAAATAAAAGAAGCCATTTTCTAAAGCAAAGAATCCTTAAACCCAAATTCTGAAGTCATAATACCTTTAAAAGATGTATGTTCGTTTAGCTTAGCAGCCTATACAATGAAATGTCTCTCTGTACTTAGCTCCTTCACAGTCAAAAAATTCAAAGAAAACACAACAATACACATAACCTAGACTCTCTGTGTATATTCCATCTTTACGTGGCTTATTTTCTTACAATATTACTTTTTTTTACAAGTTTAATATTTACTTTATTATCTTTATCTCTTTAATTTGTGACTTTCTGTACTCTTTTATATTACATTTACTGTCTCTTTAACTCTTTTTCTTCTCTCTCCCAAACCTATGTAGATTTTTTAAAACACACCGTGTCTCATTTAGAAGTCTTTTATGTCTGAATTGTGTATCTGTAATCCTTTTCTGACCAGATGCACCTTTTTTTATATGCTAAATGGGTTTGACTAGGACCAACATGGCCGTACCTCCTTGCTCTGCCAGTCCAACATGGCAGAGCTGTTCACTGCTTCTGAGAGCCAATGTACACTGCCCCATTTTTTAGGCACACTATGTTGCCATTAAGTATTTTTTTGCACATTGCTCACAGACCCATTTAAATGCTCAGTAGCTTGACCTCCCCTGAAAGAGTCAGAGTTGTTCCTGCTGGTGAACCAGGAAGCTTTCTTAAAGGAGCCGTGCTGTTTTGTTGCCAATGCTGAATCAAGATGACCTCTCTTAAACTTGCGGCCAGCAAACAGAGCCCATCTGAGAAAAAAAATGCAGCTAAACGTGTGGTGTGTGTGTGTGTGTGTCTAGAATTACTTAAGCTTTCAGGTTTTATATGTATTTAGCTGGCATGCCTACAAATGACATATTCATGCAGGCACATGTACACACAAATAATGCATGAAATGTTTTAAAAACACCAGTCCTGACTCAATGTGAAAATTACGTATATATAGTGTTGGAGCAATAGGTCAGAGCTATGTGCAAGCATGAGCTTTTGAACCTTCCAAAGCCCACCCACTGGGACACATTTTGCTCAACAAAGTCATGCCTCCTAATCTTTCTAATTCTTTCAAACAGTTCTACTCCCTGGTTAGAGGACAACCGGTCATGAGGGTTGGGAGGATGGACCTCAGGCTTAGTGGCAGATGCCTTTACCTGATGAGTCATTTTTCCAACCATCCATGTTTACTTGTATTCTTTCTTAAAGCAGAGTTAGGGTTTACTAAAGACATTTTTTATAGACTTAATCACAAGAGTAAAGTCAAACAGAATTACTCAGAATAGAGTAGACAAGAGCATAGGATGGGTTTTTCAGAAGAGTTCCAAAAACTAATACATAACCAAATGTAGGCACACAATACTTCTGGAAAATTTTTCTCTTTTTATCCTTGTGAATTACAAAATTTAAAGCAGGGTGTTGTGCCCCATGGCTGTAATTCCAGAATTTTGAAGGCTGAGGCAGGAGGATCATTATGAGTCTATGTTTGAGGTCAGCCTCGCTACATAGTGAGCTTTAGACCAGCCTAAGCTATGGAATGAAACCCTGTCTCCCCAGACCAAAAAATGGGATTTAGATATACATTGTGGTGGTTTGAATAAGAAATGCCCCCAACATAGGCTCATATATTTGAATGCTTACTCAGAAGGGGGAAGTGGAAATGTTTAAAAGGATTATGAGGATTAGGAGCTGTGGCCTTGTTAGAGGAAGTATGTCCCTAGGAGCGGGCTTTGAGGATTTCCAAAGTCCATGCCAGCCCCCCCCTCTGCCTGTGAATCAGGATGTAGCACTCTCAGCCACTGCTCCAGCATCTGCCTACACAACAATGGACTAAACAACAGAAACTGTAAGCAAAGTCCTGAGTTAAATGCTTTCTTTAATAAGAGAGTTGCCTTGGTCATACTTTGAGTATCTCTACAGCAATTCAATGACAAAACACACATACATGCATTGTAAGTATATAAAATATATACTAATAGTGATATGTATGTAATATATGTGTATCGTATGTAACATGTATATTGTGTATATAATACATCTGTATGTATTATATGTGATACACACATGTAATATTTGGGGTTCCAAATACATTTCTGTTGGGGCAGTGTACAGATCTGAACTATAATCTCCTCCAATACAAGGGCCATCCTTGTTTCCTTCTATGCTGACATCTTTAGCACCTAAAGAGACCAATCAACATCTATGCTGAAAGCAATGTTATGTTAGCTAATGTGAATGGAATGGAATAAACCAGGGCCACCTCCTCCCAGCATTGCTAGGGACACTCTGAAAATGTTTACTTTTGACTTTTTCCTTAGGAGTACCAACCTGTTTCCCTTTTATGTGATTTTAGGTCAGTCAGGTTTTCCTGTTTTAGTTACTTGAATGAAGCTGCTTCTTTAAACCATATGTAATCACCATAGTCAATCAGGATTATTT
>CAWTZC010001172.1:0-237116 GCA_963919715.1 Microtus obscurus
TAATAGAAAAGATATAGAAGGGCAGAGGAGACATAAAAAAAGAACTCAAAAGAAGAGAATTCTATACACAGAAAAAAAAATCCCAGCAGAGAATTTAAGATATTAACAGTTCTAAGAAAGAATCACACCTAAAATTGGCAGGTGTGTGGTGCACACGCGAAATACCAACACTTGGTTAGGAGGTTATGGCCAGAATAGGCGACATAGGTGAGTTTAAGGACTCAATAAAAATCAAAAGAGAACACAACCAGAAATGAAAGAACCACATGGCTGAAAAAACACTTGAGTGGAAAATAATTATGAACAGATATACATTAAGCCACCAAGCCTCACTTTCCATTGCAGTTGGGAATGTTCGCTTCCTACTTCAACATGATTTCACAAGGTGTTGTGAAGCTGACCACAGTGTTGGGAAAGGCAGAAACAGTCCTTTCATTTCACCTAAGTGATGAAAACATTCATTTTCACAAGGCAGCTGTGACAATGTAATTATACCCCAATATGGAACCTACAGTAACTGAGAAAGAAAAACGTTCACAGTGCATTTTCACCACTTCCCGTCTGATTAGGGATATCTAAAACTCTTTATTGTTTATTTTTGTTTTCTGAGACAGGATTTCCCTGACTGTCATGGAACTAGCTCTGTAGAACAGGTTGGCCCCAGATTCACAGAGATCAACCTGCCTCTGCCTCCCTAGTGCTAGGATTAAAGGCGTGCGCCACCACAGCCTGGCCTGAAACTCTTACATTACTATAACATGAGAAACACTAGCCATGTGAGATATTTAAATGTCAATGTAAGTTAATTAAAATTAAGAGTTCGATTTCACCAGTCTCACTAGCTACACTTAAGAGCTCCGTAAACTCAACACTTTCCCACATCCCTGGTGTTTTCCATGTGGGAGTACAAAACACTCCTCTGTTACTTTTTAATACTGAACACGGTGTAAAGTGTCTTACTGTGGTATTTTCTTGACTTACAATGTGAAGAGTTTGGTAAAAACAGTGTTTTATTTTATCTTAAAAACATGTAGGGATCTATAAAACCTAAGGTCACTGAAGAAGGCCTTCTATAGAATTCCGTGAACATGATTATAACTGACATCTTCACAGATACTATAAAACACTGCGCTTAAGTTTCTGTGAATTATTTTTGTAATAATTTGGGCCCTTCTAGGTTGTAAAACTTAAAGTTTCACATCCTAGAAAACTCCTCAAACCTGGGCAAACTGGACTGGTGCTCAATCCTAGTGGTAAGGTGTGGTGGTGCATATTTCTAATGTGTTTTCCTAAATAGCAGCCTACCACCCTACTGCGAGAGGGAGTAAATTCTGTGACAACTACATAACTAAGATGACCACAGAGGCTGGGTGGTGGTGGTGTATACCTTTAGTCCCATCACTTAGGAGGCAGAGGCAGCTGGATCTTTGTGAGTTCGAGGCCAGTCTGGTCTGTCTACAAAATGAGTTCCCGGACAGCCAGGACTATACAAAGAAACCTTGCCTCTCAGAAAAACAAAACAAAACAAACAAACAAAAAAGAATGACCAAAGAGAACTCTTACCAACTTGCCTTGAAAATCACTCCGCGTTCTCAAACCCTACCTTCTAGTTACTCATTGATTTCAAGTGTAGAAATTGTGTTTTTTGGCTTTCACGTTCACACCGCCTTGCCTTACTTTGGGTCATCCATTGCCTGAAATGCTGTTCTGTACTGTAGGACATTCGTGGAATTTGCTTATCAAAATACCAATTCAAATAACACACCCTTTATAAGTCCTCTTTAATACTTCTCCTTTTTATAAATTTCTAATTCCACCTACAGTAAAAGCACTTGTGGCTTTTTTTTTTGTACATGGATGCTTTTCTGTGTATATACTATATGTAATACTAATTGCTTCCCTGTACTGATGTTTGGTTTACATGTTTGCATTCTCTTTTTTCTGAAGATACAGACTGCTCTATTGTTTTATGACTAATGCCCATCTCTTCTGGCATACAGAAAATACTTGTTAAAACTCGGGCAGTACAGGCTTCCAAGCACATCATATACATGTCATTTAACTTTCTCAGGTCTGTGTTTGGCAAGAGTTGATTACTGTGTTTCTAGTTAGTTAATGATCACACAGGTAGAGATATAATTAAGTGGTGATGGTCTGGAGATTGTACTTTCTTAGGATTACCACAGAAGGCTATCAGTCATCCGGCAGGATTACTCAGTGTTGGTAACAGAGAGGTGACTAGGATTTGAAAAGTGGACTATGTGTAAGTTCACTGTCCTTTTGTGCTCTTCAATACCACCCCACACCAGAGTGCTCCTTACTCAGATTTAAACTGTTGGAAATTGTGGCCTAGGCACCCCAGGCACCCAGGCTACTATTAATCCTTATGGAATGAAGTGACTCACAAGTTCTGCTACAAAAAACTCTTCCACGATTGCTGTTTGGGCTTTTCAGTTTCATGTGCTATTTGAACATCAAAGTTCCCACCTATCTTGCTTTCTTTTTTAAAAATTTTATTTATTTTAATTTTATTATTATTTTTTCTTTGTTTGCTTTCTTAGTCTTAGTCTAGGCTGTTGGCTACTAGATAACTGTTAAGCCTTGTCCAAACGCTTGTTAGGACTCAGGAGGATTATATTCTGGTTGCCACTGGAATGTATTTTTACTCACCTCACCAGGTACAGGAAGTAGAGCCACACCCCACTTTACAATGTGCTTCGAGATCAGAGATACTCACAGAAAGTACAGCTTGTAAACCTCAGTTCAAGATCCAGGAAAAAGCCACACCCACACCACAGGGCAACCAGAAAGTAAAGTGGTTTATAAATGTTCCTTCCAAACCCGACACACCACACACACACACACACACCGAGAGAGAGAGAGAGAGAGAGAGAGAGAGAGAGAGAGAGAGAGAGAGAGAGAGAGAGAGAGAGAGAGAAGAGAGAGAGGGCGCTATTTGTTCATTACCAAGATAAAATTAATTTTCAGGAAAAGGGGTGAATCTAAAAATTATTATAGTAAGTGAGGGGTAACCATGAAGTACTAAGACAAATAACCCATTCACTCATGTATGTGGATCTTAGCTTGTGTATGTGTGTAGTCAAATGTTAGTGAGTGTAGGTTACTAAACAGAAAGGGGACTGGGGGTTGGGTAAAGAAATGGAGGACTGAGGATAACGGAAAACATTTAACAAGAAAGCGGACAGAATACTGTCGGCAGAGGGACTGGAGCCAGCAGATGGGGGAGAGGTAGAGTGGGAGGCTAAATCAAAACAATAAGAATTCCATAATGACATCCGGGGCTTTATCCGCCACCGTGCTCACGCAGGCAAACCTTATAAAACTCAGCGAGTCCTTCCTCAACCCAGACACACGTAAGACACACAGGACCGGAGGACGTGATGGGAAGAGCGGTTCAGCACAAGGGATGAGAGAGGCTAAGGAGGTGGAAAATCCATCTTATACGTGTAAGAAATCGTCACAGAATTGAAAGTAAAAAGCAAAGCATATAAAAATCCTTGACAAAAACGAAACAAACATTCTGCTTGGGATCTTAGGAAGCCGCTCCAGCGCGAACCTCTAGTCCTCAAGGTCTCCTGCCGACCTGCAGCTTCCCGGTCGACCTCCACCGCGAAAGCGACCCCGCCTGACGCTCTTCGTCCGCGCCGCTGACGTCACTGCCCCGCGCCGGCGGCTCGTTCCCGGCCCTGCAGTGGGCTTTACCGAGGGCGAAAATGTCTATGGGTAGTGATTTCTACCTGCGCTACTACGTTGGGCACAAGGGCAAGTTTGGGCACGAGTTTCTGGAGTTCGAGTTTCGGCCGGACGGTGAGCGGGGGCGGGGCCGCGAGGGAGGGCCAACCGCCCAGGGGATGGATTTCTAATTTATTTTCCTTTCTCTTTTCTTGTTTATTTCAATTTGCTTGCTTAGTTTTGAGTCGGGGTCTTGTTGTTTAGTCCAGGCTGACCTCGAACTCACTATCCTCTTGCTTCAGCTTCCTGGATGCTGGGGTGACAGGGGTGTCACCACGCCCCAGCCTCCCAGGAGGGCTTGAAGGGGATTCCTTCCAATTTAGGAAGAGCTTGCGTGCTTTTGTGAGAGAAAAATTGCAGTAAAGTTACCCCAAAAGGTGTATCCTGCTACCATCAGAAAAGTTGGACATAGAGGAATCGGAAACCTGGAATCTGTGCCTCGGCAGTGTTTACAGAATTACCAAGTGATATTTGAGCAGGTGTTTGAAATCTTTGGTGACCCTTTGATCGACTCACTCTATACTCTATGTGTTAAGGCTGCTTTGTAGGAGAGGAATCCCCCCCCCCCCCCCCGTCTAAACAGGACTGTGATGGGTGTTAGGTATTGAAATATAATTCTTCACCGTCCATGTCAATATACATGGATGGATGATGGTCAGAGGTCAGGCAGTCAGCGAAAGCTGGAATCCCTTTTCATATTACCTCCTAGGTGGTCAGCCCTGTTAAGAAGAAGCTGAATATCTCCTTACCAGCTGTCAGAACACATTGAAGTGGGTAATGAACACAAGCGCTGGACTTTCTGAGAGAAGCAAAGGCCGCAGAAGGAGCTGCTGGTGCTCTGGGTGAAGAGTGGAGGGGTTGTGTGGTCCCAATCATTGATGGGAACGACAAAGAAGGTTTTTGTTAAGTTGGGAGCATAGGCCCCAGCCCCACATCTATCCCAGCCCCCAGGCCTGAGAGTTACATAGGTCTGGACTCCAAATCCCAGCAGGCCACTCCCACAGAATATTTAAATGAACTCCCAAAAGAGGAACACCTGGTCTCATCCTTCCTCCTGGTGGGGTGGTCGCTTTGCGGGCCCCTTGGGGCTACCCGAGAGTACAGAACTCACTTTAAACCTGGATATTGCTTAATTTGGCTTGTTTTGATTTGGCTTGATTGGGATTTTGCGTGGGCAGAGAGCTCTCTTTAGGAAAACATTCCTAACAGTTTTCCCATGCAACAAGGCTTCTTGACCCACTTCAGAGTACACCTGCTGTTGAATAAGGAGTGTACTTGCTATAGACCAATGAGAACTGGAGAGAGGAAGCATACGTCTGTTCTAGATACATTGTGGATGCCAATCTGAGTGTCTGCAAATTGGTTATTGTTTTTTTAAAAACAAGAATAGTCCTGGACTAACAGCCCGCAGAATCCTAAAGCTTTTCAAACTCTCTAAAGAAGATTTCTACCAGTATGTTGTCAGAAAGCTCTTAAACAGAGAAGTCCCAGACCAAAGCACCTACGATTTCCAACTTTGACTTATTACTCTGGAGAAACAACACTAAAAAAAATAAGAGGCTGCAGAATATGCTAAACTTTTGTCCTAGACAATGAAGGAAGCCAAAACAAAACAAAATGAAACAAAGACCACCAGGAATAGATTTCCAAGAGATGTAGACTGCCCTAGCTGAGGGCTTCTACTCTTAAGTCTGAGTCCAGGAAAGAGTAAGGTTTAAGAGTAATAAATAAATGATCAGACCTTAAACAAAGAAAAAAAAAAAACTTCCCCTAAGCCAGGTGTGATGGCGCCTTATGCTTTTAATCCCAGTACTTGAGAGGCAGAAGCAGGTAGAGCTCTATGAGTTCCAGGCCATCCTGATCTACATAGTGAGTTCCAGTACAGCCAGGGCTACACAGAGAAACCCTGTCTTTAAAAACAAAACAAAACACACACACACACCCAAAAAACAAAAAGTAAACCAAGCCAAAACAAAGCAAAACCACCAAAACCAAAAAAAATCTTTCTCTAGAAGATGAGACACTTGAGATAAGAAAGAAAAACTTTCTTATCTTCTGGGGGAGAGAAAAACTCCCTCCTGTGTAGTGTAAGGCAATTCTGTCTTTGGACAGCTCTGCTTTCCTGCCCCAAGGATTTTTATTTTTGAATGCACATTATGTACTGGGCAATACTTAAGTGCCAAAGATAAAGGTGGAACTTGAGATACAGACATTTAACTAAGCATATGACTGTACAGACTTTAAGTAAGTGTTGTATGCATGTTTTGGACATTAAGTTTCTAGGCAACTTTATCCTGTTGTTTGGAGCAAACTTACTTTGTTTCATGTGGTTGTTGCGGTGGTTTTTTGGTTTTGTATTTTTTACTTGATTTGATTTTTTATTTATTTCGTTTGTAATTCTATTCTCGGTTTCCTTGCCCATGAATGTCATACAGCTTATCCTTATCACCTTGAGTTACATAAATTAAGAACAACACTATCAGGGAAATTTATGTTTAGATTAATTCCCATGCACCTTTGCCACCGAATCATTCTACTTACAGGAGAAATGATGACCTGCAGAATTTACAGTTTCTGGTGGGTACACCCAGTCTAGTAACCTATCATTTTAGCAGATGAGGACACCATAGCTGTATCTGAGCACGTGGCTGACGAGCCATTCAGGGAAGCACACATTGGGGCTTCAGAGGTCATGACAGATGGATTGAAATAGTCAGCCAACAAATTGAGAGTTTACACACACACTTAGTACACTTCCTAATTAGAATTTTTTAAGAATTTCATTATCTTAAGTATATACACTAATTTGAAGGAAAACCATTAAAAGAACATTTTGGAATAATAGAGAAAAGGTTGATGCAAAGGATACCTCTTGAGACCTGTGTGGCCCTGAGTGAGTTGCTTCTCTTGATTTTTATCTCCTGTGAGTAGGTGAGAAAGTGAAACCTGCTGCTAGAATTCCTTAAAGAGATCAGAGGAAATGCTGTGAGGACTGCATTTAGCACCGGCACATGACACTTGAACTTCACATTTAGTTCAGGGGCTAGATTAAGAACATACACTTGTTTGTTGTGTGCAGTGTTAATCCCAGCACTTAGGACACAGGCAGGTTGTGAGATCACTTTGTGTGCAAGGCCACCAACCTGGAGACACAGTGAGATCTTGTGTCAGAGAGAGAGAGAGAGAGAGAGAGAGAGAGAGAGAGAGAGAGAGGAGAATAAGAGAGAAAGTGAGAGAGAAGGAGGGAGAGAAATAGGCCTTAACAAACCTGATCCATTATATGTTGAAGGTATGGAACATTTTGAAGTTTGCTAGCTCACTTTCATATTTATTGAGTGTTTAGCATTGATCTTACATGAGGACGATACTAATAAAAATGTGAATATGAAATTGTCTTTACCCTTAAAATTGTTCATGATGATGTTCTTTCTTTCTTTGTACACAGGAAAGCTTAGATATGCCAACAACAGCAACTATAAAAACGATGTGATGATCAGAAAAGAGGTGAGTTCCTCTATCTCTTTTTCGTCCTTCTTTCTTTCTTTCTTTTTTTTTTTTTTTTTTTTTGAGGCAGGGTATCACTTTGTAGCCCTGGCTGTCCTTAGCCTCTGGCTAAGTTCTTTTCAAATGTATAATGTTTTACATTTTGTTCATTTATCTTGTCTGTATTGACAAAGTTATTCAAAGGCTCTGTTTCAATGAAGAAACCAATTTATAGATTGAAAGGTTTCTCTTCATTACATATGATTATAGCATTTTTTAAAATGGTTTTTAACATCCATATATTTGTGTGTGTACGTGTATGCTCACACATTAGGTACACATGTAACATAGCATGCATGTGTGGAAATCAAAGAACAACTGGTAGGACTTGGCTTTCTCCTACCATGTGGGTTCTAGGGATTGAACTCAGGTCTTTAGTCTTGGCTGCCTTTATCCACTGAGCCATGGTGGTTCTTATTTTAGCATTTCTTTAAACAAAAGAGTCAATCTGGATATTTGTAGCCCCATATCATTTAATTCATTTTGTGAAGTGTTATTTTTTTTTTAAACAAAAGGTTTAGAAGCGTGGACTGGGCTTAGTATGCCAGCTCCAGTGTGTGTCCTCACTCTGTAGCTCTTCCGTTGCTCCATTAACTGTAAGCAACTCGGGTGTCCCTGCCTGTAGTCAGGCAGACTACAGGTAAAAAGCTAGGGTAAGAAGCAGGGAAGGATGTCTGTTAGAGGGCAACAGACTAGAAAAAATATTGTGAGAAGGATAAATTTTAATTCTGCAGCTTTGGAATCAAATTCAGTTTTTTGCTCCTATTCTGTTTGAATATTTAGGATTTGTAGTTTGCTTTTATTATATCTTGCTGTACTGTGGGGAGACAGATGGGCGTTATAAGATTTTATTGTAATTGGTTTTCAGGCCTATGTTCACAAGAGTGTAATGGAAGAACTGAAGAGAATTATCGACGACAGTGAAATTACAAAAGAGGACGACGCTTTGTGGCCGCCCCCTGACAGGGTTGGCCGGCAGGTCTGTGCCAAGCGATTCTTTTAGTGGATAGAGTCAAAGATTATATGATAATATAATGACAATCTTATCTCATACATTCAGGGTGGTTTCTTATCGAAACTTTGACGTCATTTTCTTTTTAATTAATTTTTTTTGTGGTACTAGGAATTGAACTCAATATTCATACTTGCTAAGCAAGCAATTACTCATTCAAGTTACACCTTCCAGCTCTTACTTAGCTTCATTTCCTTTGCTACCTCCAACTCATAGAGGAGTTAGCACATAGCTCTAAGTAGAGGAGTTAGCACATAGCTCTAAGTAGAGGAGTTAGCACATAGCTCTAAACCTGACAGTATTCTACATCTTCTCTCTTGTCTGTCCAGCCCAAGTTAGGGTATTTGGCACTGTTTTAAATTATTTATTGTAGATTAGCTGTTATCATTAATTATTTCTAATTTTATAATTTCAGCGTTGTAAATAAGTACAACTTTGATAGCTAAATTTGAGAGTTAGTTTTATCACTGAGTGTAGCAATTCACTCTTTCCAATTTTTTATCTTTCAGAATTTATATGTTTGAATGCCCAGAAAAAGTCTTGGTTGATATGTTGTTGTTGTTGTTGCTGTTCAAATGGATTTGCCTATTATATTCCCTTCAGAATACTTGGTGTTTCTCAAAGTGGTCCCAAAGAACTCTGCAGGTCCAATTTCACTCTGTATAAAGATAGTTTGAAGCCGGGCGGTGGTGGCGCACGCCTTTAATCCCAGCACTCGGGAGGCAGAGGCAGGCGGATCTCTGTGAGTTCAAGACCAGCCTGGTCTACAAGAGCTAGTTCCAGGACAGGCTCCAAAGCTACAGAGAAACCCTGTCTCAGAAAAAAAAAAAAAAAAAAAAAAACAACAATAAAGATAGTTTGGCTTCTGAATGGGTATTTTCAACTCTCGGAGAAGTAAAATACCAGACCCGGGAGAAAGAAACATGTAATTTCATTTTTGTATGTTTCTGAGGACTAAACTTTATATCACACTTTCTTTGACGAGAGGAAAATGTAGAGTGGTATAACACATGCTGAAAGTAGCAGTCACTTAACTGTCCTGTGACAAGAGCCTAGTGTAGAATATGCTGCAGGGAAACAGGTAGTGGTCTGTGTCCTGTGGGAACTGGAGGCATAGTAATACCACCGTTAGCATGGTAGGCACTGGGTATCTGTGTCCACAAAACAGTAAGATATTTTAAAATTAAGCCTGCTTCTATAGTGAGGATATGACATGTAGACTTGACTGTTTCTAAGTTGATATAATTCTTTTAGAGGGTGGTTTAGTAATAAATACATCTGTAAATACCAATATTTTCTATTTATTTTTGACTTGTTTGACATTTCTGAACTATCAGTTCTAGAAAAATGACTGCAGATATGGAGTCTTATTAGATATAAAAACATTTTTCACCTGAGCCCGTGCTCTTATCTGTGCACTGATGATGCGTTCTCATGAGGGGGTAGTGGGGCTGCTCCAAAAACTGCTACTTGATAACCAACAGTTTTGTAATTATTAGAGAATCTTAGCTAATTCTCAATTTGCTGTATCTCATGAAGTGCATAGTTAGGCCTTTTGATTAAGTAGCTAGGACCTTCTTTATTAGGATCTGGTTCATAATTCAGTGTAAGAACACTTTAAACATGCAGCCCCTTCATTAGCTTTAGGTTTCTGGGTAAGTAGTACAGAGAAAACTTATATGATGATAATGGCACTGAAGCAACCACATTACATTGTATTGTTTTATAAGTTCTAGTTTTCATTGAATTTCAGAGAGTATTAGTCTCTGTGGGAACATTACTGTTATGGTACATTAGTCCTGGTTATTGATATCATTGTTTGTTCTGTGCTTTATGAGTTTAGGATTGTACATTTGTAAAAAGGGCTAACAAAGTCTTTTCCCTTGCAAAGATGTCTTAGAGACTGCATAGAGTCTGTAAAGTTCCAGCAGTTGGGCCTGATATATGGTAGTGGCAAAAGGGTAGCTGTTGTGAATGTCATATATTTGTAGAAACTTACCGAAAGGGAAAATGCATTTTGTGATGCTTTAAATGGGTTTGTATTTATATAATCATTTCTGTAACACATGCTTTAAAGGTACAGCTCTCATGTTTACCGTCATCATAAGAAACACGTCTGTGTCAGTTTGTCTGAGGCTTTTCTTTTTAATGGCTCTGGGAAGCAGTTCTGGCTTGACACTGAAATTGAGGCCAGTATTCAATGTGCGATTGATGATGTTATATTAAGAGAATTCAGTCTAGCTGATTAAATTTCTTTTGGCTTTTTGTGTTGATCAGACTGGCCTTGGATTTGAGACAGTCCCCTACCTGGCCTTCTGAATGTTGGGATTATGAACATGTGCCACAATGCTTGGTAGAGATTAAATTTCTTTCCCCTCCATTAAGTTGTAGCATGAGTACTATATGTGGGGTAGACTTTTTTACTTTTTTTTTTTTTAACTGATGCTATTTCTTTGCTGTTTTTTGTTTCCAGGAACTTGAAATTGTAATTGGGGATGAACACATTTCTTTTACCACGTCAAAAATAGGTTCTCTTATTGATGTAAATCAATCAAAGTAAGTATATTAAAGTGTTTGGTTGAGTTGATGAAACTCATTAGTGAGACTCATGTTAGTACTATGGTCTACAAGATAAGACAATTTAATATTCAGATGCCACCGGGACATTTAAGTAATTAAACACTTGTTATCTGGCTGCCAGAGGTGTTAACAGCATTATTTCACTAAGTACCCAGTTCAGCAGTGTTCATAATAATGCCCGATATTTGTAGGTCATTTTGTATTGAAAATCCTGGTTGTAATGTCATGAAATGTAAAGGAAGAAAATTTTGGATTGCTCATCTTCATTGAGCCCATATTATATCTTACTTTCCCTTGGGTTTAGCACTTGGACTGAACAATAGGTGTGTGTGTGAGCCAGCTCTGTGTCCGTAGGTTCTTTCCAGCGTATGTTTAAGCTTTGCTGGCCTGAAACGTGTCACTTCTTCATGCTTTTCTCCCTGAAAAAGTCCCTGTGTTGCTTTCATTGCTTATGTTTCCCTAGATCATAACTTTAGTGAGCTGCATGAGAACCTTGTTTTGTTAGAAGCATGTTAGAAGCATGCCCAGCACATAGCAGGTGCTTCAAATAAGTATTGAAGAAGGGGAAAGATGAGCGCACTATAGTAACTGGACGCCGTCCATGAAGAACAACTGTCTGTTTAAACCTGTAAATAGATTCCTACAGTTGGGGAGGAGGTGGGCTATGTGCTGGCCTTGGTTTGTAAGTGGATGTGCTTCTCTCTGGAGAGCAGTGAGTGCTCCTGGACTGCACTCCTCCCTACGGGAAGAGAGAAGCGCTAGTCGTTCCTTTCGGTCACTTCGGCTGTCAGCAAGTTTTCCTTCTTCCTGAACTTTATAAGCTTAATTGTTACAAATGGTTTGCTTTGTTTCAGGAATTTATAAGATTATATTTCATAGAAAACAAAAGGTAACTTTATTTATTTTTTAATTTTAGGGATCCCGAAGGACTCCGTGTATTTTACTATTTGGTGCAGGACTTGAAATGTTTAGTGTTCAGTCTCATTGGATTGCATTTCAAGATTAAGCCAATTTAATTTAATACTTTAGAGGTTATTTATATATTTAATTAAAGGTAGGTTTTTTTATTGATAATTTTGGGATTTTTATGAATGTGAAACTTTTGTATATAAACTCAATATGTGAAAAAAAAAACAGGTTTAATGGTTTTCTTCTCTTGGGTCCATGTGGGCTAGACAGTCCCTATATGCATTTGATTCTGTAAATAAAAGCCATTTTTTGTTGAAATTTTGCTCTAATAAAATGTACTAAAGCCTGGATGTGGAGTTTTTATTTTATTTTATTTTATTTTATTTTATTTTATTTTATTTTGTCTGAATCAATGTCTTGCTTTAAGGATGGTAAGTTGTTCTGGTTGGTATGGTTGAAAGAGCCTAGAGCAGAGGTTGCTCATCTGAAGTACACAGCCAACTTCCAGTTATTGAAGGTGCCATAGAATCACTTTTCTGCTTCTGTACTTCATAGGACTTATCTTTGTGACACTTACAGAGTTTGTTTTCAGAGGTTTGAGATTTTGTTTTTTTTTACATTATCTCAAGGCTTCTTGGGATCCTTCATGTTTAAAGATTTCCTGAAGTTGTTGAAAGAGCATATTCAATCCTCCATGTTTGAAAGAGCATAGTCAGTACTCCACATTTGGCCTATCTTATTTTGCTCTTATTTCTTTGTATGTGCACACATACGTGGGAGCTGAGTTGAAGCTTTACAAAGTTACATGAAATTTTATTTTAACCATTTATGGTGTGCATGCCTATTGTTAGACTCTTACTGGAAACAGGTCATTCATGTTTCCCAGGTCCTTTGAACTACTATTCGTCTCTCATTATCTTTGCTAGCATGGCTGCTGGTGTCCTCCTCCTCCTTTTCCTTCTGAATGGTCTCAAACTCACAGAGAACTGCCTGCCTCTGCCTCCTGAGTTTGAGGTTAAAGGTGTGTTCCACTATGGTGTCTAGAGCATAATCCCAGCGCTAGAAAAAAGATGCCGAAGGGTCAGGAGTTCAGTACCTGTCTTGGCAATATAGTCGGTTTTAGACTAGCTTAGGCTACATGAAACTGTATCTCTAAAGAAAATGCTTTAGGGGAGATGAGCTGAACTCCCAACCTTCCCGATGATGAGCCATGGAGTAGCAGGCCTGATTGGTCTTCAGCATGTACATGGCCTCAGTTCTCTGAACTAATGTGGAGAACATGGACTGAAGAAGTGAAACATTGTGGATTGGTACTTAACTGGTTTCTCTTTTAAATTTCTTGTTTGCTTGCATGAATGGTTGCCTGCATGTGTGCTTGTGTACCCTAACACGTGCTGGTACCTGCAGAGGCCAGAAGAGGGTTTTGGGTCCCCTTTAGGGCTGTAATTATCCCATGTGGATGCTTGGATCCAAACTCAGATCTTCTGCAAGAACAGCCAGTGTGCTTAGCCACTGAGTCATTTCTTCAGCCCCTGTTTTTCTTAT
Organism: Microtus obscurus; assembly: GCA_963919715.1. Taxonomy (NCBI): domain Eukaryota; kingdom Metazoa; phylum Chordata; class Mammalia; order Rodentia; family Cricetidae; genus Microtus; species Microtus obscurus. The sequence continues at coordinate 13,343 of CAWTZC010001172.1, forward strand.
GACATTTAAGTGGGTTTTTTCCCTGAGTGACACAGAGCCCAAATACCCACTCGAAACCCTTCTTGGGGCCCCGTTTGTCATTCTTGCCAAGTTCCGGAGGCACCTTCCTCATTTCTCCACTTTTAGTGCTTGTGGCCCAGCAAGGACTATACGAGCAGCACAATAATGCAGAGTTGTAGAACAGATGTGACTGTAAATGCTAGGGCGTATGGGGTGGTTTAGGGCACAGGAAATCTTAAAATAGAGCTCTTCTTGGTTTTAAGAACTGTGAAGTTTACCATATTTCAGTCTTGTGAAGTTCCAACTTAAGTACCAAGAGGTGTGAAGCTGGCCAGGACCAGCCAGTCCTCCTGGCAAAGACTGTGAGTCACCCCATCCTTCCCTGTGGTCTGGTGGCCACTGCAGGTGTCCCTCACCTCAGCCTGGGGCAGGAAGAGCAGCTTGTAGCTGTGAAATGATGATGCCACTGAGGTCTGAGGGTCCCACTAGAGGGTTTGATTGTGTGACTAGGATTGTATCTGTCTCAGCATTCTAGGACAGGGAGTTGTGGCTTCACAAATAAAGGCCTTTACAGCAAAGAAACCAGAAAAATGAAATATATATATATGTGTGTGTGTGTGTGTGTGTGTGTGTGTGTGTGCGTGCGCGCGCGCATGTGTGTGCGTGTTTGTGTAGTTTTGTGTTTTTTTTTTTCACAAAAATGAATTTGGAAGACATAATTCAAAAAAACAAAACATTTCCTTAAGTTTTCCAGCTTTCTGTTTTATTAGCTGGTCATTTGAAGTTTAGTATTTTGTGCTGCACTTCGCTCAAACAGCCACAATGGGAGTGTCAGTCCATTCCTTCTGAAGTGACTGTCTTCCAATGCTAATTGTGCTCATTACCAGCTTAGAGTTTTCTAGCCCTTCAGAGCTTAGTTATAGAGCTCAGAAGAATCTGCTGCTAATTTGACTTTACAGTTATTGGCATTCTGTCTCGGTATTCAACCAAAAAATTTCCATCCTGTGTCCAGTTTTTTGTTAGCTACTGTTCCTTATCCAGCACATTGGTAAGCAGACCACATCCTGTTCATGCTTTGGTAACAGTAACAAGCAAAACAGATGGGGATTTCTTGTCACAGACTTTGCATAATGTTAGAGGCTCAAACAGTATGGAGAAAGCTCAAAGATGCAAGCGCTGCATTTGCTTAGCCTCCTTGGTGAGGATGACTCCTTCTCAGCAGTCACAAGGGTGTAAACAGCACCATTAATATATCCGTGGGCAAGTGTGACATAAGTCCTTGGCTATGGAGCAACAGTGTGAGTTTCCTGAGCAGCAGTGAATCACTGCTGTAGATCTCTCAGTTTTCGGCTTTGGCTCATCTGCCATACTCATGCTGTTCTTCCAAACACCTGCTCTTTTTGATAGGGTCGGAGAGAAAACCTAACTCATTCTGTGGGATAGAGAAGTATCTGCAGGCTAGGAAGTGTTAAGAAAAGTTATTTTGAAATCTAAGAGCTTTTTAAAAATGTTATTTTTATTTTATTATGTGCATTGGTGTTTTGCCTGCCGTATGTTTGTGTGAGAGTGTCAAATTTTGGAGTTACAGACAGTTGTTAGCTGCTGTGAGGGTGCTGGGAATTGGACCTGGGTTCTCTGTAAGAGCAGTTAATGCTCTTAACTGCCCAGCCATCTCTCCAGCTCCTACATCTAAGAGCTTTCGTCTCTATTTCCTGGTTGCAGTTCTGCAGTTATTTTTACTCTAGGAAGTAGGTGACACATTCTCTCCACTTTAGAAAAAAAAAATCTTTAAGATGCAGTGTTTTGCTCAAACTTATATGATAATGAAAGATTAGAGTCTTGGACTTTAAATATAATGTTTAATGTTGAATGCAAGTTCCATTTTCCAGGTTATGATTAAAAACTTTATTTGTGAAGCTGGACCTGGTGGCTCACACCCCTAATATTTGGGAGGCAGGCAGGAGAGTCCCAGGCAAACCAGGTGTACATAGTGAATTCCAGGTCAGCCAGGACTACATAGTGAGAACCTGCCTGAAACAAAACAAAACAAGACAAAACAAAAAGCTGTTTGTATATCTTGTTAAATCTTGACAAAAAGCCTGAAGAGAAGTTGCATTTCTCTTTTGCTGTAGTCAAAAACTTTGCGAATGATGGGACATACCTGAAGTCAGGAGCTTGTAGGTGTTTCCACTAATGTCTCTCCAGGTGCATGCTTTGTGGCAAGCTAAAACACTGGCCCTTCTGAGTACACATGTATTCATATTCTCTGTATTCTGGAAGTCTTTATTTATCTGACCAGAGTTACAAGGTATCCTTGAGTAAATCAGATGACTTCTTTTTTCATATTGCAATATTATTTTTATTTTATTTTATTTATTTTTTATTGCTTTATAAACAATACCATTCAAAATTTCCACTTCCTCACCTCCTCCCATTTCCCTCTCCTCCCCCATACATTCTCTCCCCTCCCCCTGCACTGTGGGAAGTCCAATGTCCTTCCCTCTCCATCCAGGCTTAGGAAGGTATACATCCAAAAAGACTAGGATCCCAAAAAGCCAGTACATGTAGTAGAGACAATTCACAGTGCCATTATCATTGGCTTCTCAGTCTGCCCCAATTGTCAGCCACATTCTGAGAGTCCAGTTTGATCCCATGCTAGTTCAGTCCCAGTCCAGCTGGCTTTGATGAGCTCCCATTAGATCAGGCACACTGTCTCAGTGAGTGGACCAACTCCTCGTGGTCCTGACTTCCTTGCTCATATTCTCCCTCCTTCTGCTCTTCATCTGGACCTTGGGTGCTCAATCCAATGCTCTGATGTGGGTCTCTATCTCTATCTCTATTTGTCGTCGACAAATGTTCTATGTTGATATTCAAGATAGTCATCAATCTGACTACGGGACAAGGCCAGTTCAGACACCCTCTTCTCCACTGCCCAGGGTCCTAGCTGGGACATCCCCTTGGATACCTGGGAACCTCTCTAGAGCCAATCCTCTTGCCTGGGAGCAGGGAAGAAGATATCAGATGACTTCTTCACAGTGTTTTCTTTTGGAAAGCTGAGGCAACATTGGGACACAGTGTCTGCCACATTCTCCAGCATGGCTGCTCCTTCACCCCCACTTACCTTCTTCTCCAAGCATAGCTTTCTTAAATATCTTTTCTTTCATTTTTTGGTTTTGGTGGTGTGTGTGTGTTGTTAGTGCTTTACTCTTTGCTCTTTTTGGGGTCCACCACCAACTTCCCAAATAAATCACATGGAGGCTTATTCTTTCTTATGAATCTGCGGCTTTAGCTTGGCTTGTTTCTTGACAGCTTTTCTTAAATTATCCTATTTACCTTCTTTTGCCTCTGGGCTTTCATCTCTCTCTATTCCTTATATATATATATCTTTACTTCTTACTCCACGGCTTGCTCTGTAGCTGGCCCCTGGAGGCTTCCTTTCTTTCTCTTTTTCTTGCTCCTCCTATTTATTTTCTCTGCCTGCCAGCCCCACCTATCTTTTCTCCTGCCTCACTTTACACCATTCAATTCTTTATTAGACCAATCAGATGTTTTAGAAAGGCAACGTAGCACAGCTTCACAGAGCTAAACAAATGTAACATAATAGAATGTGACACATCTTTGGATCATTTAACAAATATTCCACAGCAGAAACAAATGTAACACATCTTTAAATAATATTCTACAAAATGTGTGTGTGTGTGTGTGTGTGTGTGTGTGTGTGTGTGTGTGTGTGTGTAGACTAGAGACAGAGATTCCCTCAGGATTAAGGGACAGAGACAACAGGAACTAGTGGGAGATATTCTGGAAACATTCACTCTGCAACCAAGGAAGTTCACTTATTCTGTTGAGTTAATGTCTGGACCTCTGGTGTAGGACAATGACAGATTTGTGTAGCGACTTAGAGATACTTTGGTTTAAGAACATAAAGGGGACCTGTGAGATGTCTCAGTGGGTAAAGGTAGGGGGCACATAAAGACTAGTGACCTACAAAAATTAATGTTTTTTTAAGTCTATAAAAAACAATGTTAGACAGAAACTGGCCATGTAAGACAGAGGCAGCACAGCCCAGTGATGAGACCAGGAGGAGATATGAGCAGACATTGGAGGTGGAAGTGGATGAAGACTAGAAGAGTGATGATTAACGATTGGCCAGACATGAATAAAGGAAGACAGAAGCAGGAAGTTCACCTCTGGCCTGCTCAAGTAGGGGTCACACTTGCACGTCAGTTCCTCTTCTCTTTTCCAGCCACTGCCCATCCCCCATCCCCCAGTGCTCCATTAACCACTGTCACTTGATTGAAGGACAATTTAAATTGGTTTCATCAAAAACAAGCTAGTGACTTAGAAAAACTAAAGTCAAAGAAAGTAAAGTTTAGTGAGAGATTTGATCATATTCTGGCAAGAGTTAGCTTATGATGACAGACCGTAGAATTTAAATAATCTTTTTTTCCCTTTCTTCCTCTAATATTATTATTAATTATTATTTTATTGTGGTACTTTGGGTTATCTTTGAACGATACTTCCAGTCTCAATGAGGTTTCTAAACTCTTCAGCATTCAGTGTTATAATGTGAGGCCTCATTGGCGATATACACAGCAAGAGTTTTGAATGAAGATCTATTGATTTAAAAAACAGCTTTTGCCTTAAAGCGGTGGTTCTCAACCTGTGGGTCTTGATCCCTTTGGGGGTCAAAAGATCCTTTCCCCAGGGCCAAATATTAGATATTCTTCATATCAGAAATTTACCTTAGGATTCATAACAGTAGCAAAATTACAGTCAGGAAGTCACAACAAAATAATTTTATGGTTGGGAGTGACCACAGCATGAGAAGTTATATTAAAGGGTTTGAAGCATTAGAAAGGTCGAAAACTTCTACCTTAAAGGGAATAATGGTTTATTCTGGAGCCATTTTGAGTGACCATGGCTTCATATTCCAACGTGGAAGCAGTTTCATGAAGTTTTGTAGTTTTACAGAACTGAGAAAGGCAGATTTAACATATATATTGTTGGGCACATTAAAGAGGTGATTACAGCAAGATGAGGGGCGCTTTTCCATAGTTCATTAGACGACATTTTTAGTGCATGTCGGAAGTTAGTGGTCTGCTAAGTTAATAGATTTCAGGAATGGCTATTTAGAGGGTTAAAGCTATTCTGTGTAATGTAGTCAGACTCTGAACTTACAGCATTCCAATTTCTCCACTTCAATGTAGTTTTAACAAGTAAATCATTCTCCGAAGACTGGTTTCTTTCCAGGAACTCTTTTTCACAAATTTATGGTTAAAAATCACATGGAAGAAAAATTTACCTTATCTAATTTCTAAAAAAATCTTTTGTGAATATTTTCACATCCAGCTGGTAGACTATAAATGAACAGAGAGTGTGTGAAGATTTATATCAGAGTTTCTCAAATATGTATCTCCTTTAATCACATGACTGCATACGTAAAATATCTTTTTAAGTATGCTCTAAAGTATACCCCATGTAGTTTTTATTCTAAGAGAAAAATAGTGTAAACAACTTAAATGTCAACATAGGAAGGTTACATAATTAGCCTAATTTATGCTGTATAGAAGAGATTAATATATGGCTTTAAAATTGTAAAGTTCAATATTTATAAAATTAAAATTTATTATTATTTCTTAGAAAAGAATTAGAAACATGGTGTAAATTGGTATGGTAGTGCACAACTATAATTCTAGCACTGAAGAGATTGAGGCAAGAGGACTGTGAGTTTGAGGTTAGCCTGGACTACATAGTAAGTATGATACATCTATCTCAAAACAAAAAAAAAATAATAAAAAAAGAAGCAAAGATCAAAAGCAAAACTTCAAAACAAGACAAAAGAAAAAAAAGCCTGGGTCTGTAGCTCAGTGGTAGGTGTTTGCTGAGTATGCTCAGTGTTAGATTTGATATCCCATCACCATGAAAATGTCAGCAGCAAGACCCCGATGTGAAATGACATCAACATTATAAGTAAATTTATCCATGAACAAAAATCAAAAAGAGTTCGTACCAGAAGTTTCACAGTGCAAATGTGAGTGCCTCAAAAGTACCACAAAACACACTTAGTTGTAATAAGCATAATTCAAAAACAAGAAATATTTGTTTTCAAATAGTAACTTAAAAGAAAATTTCCACCTGTTGATTACAAAACTAGGATCAGAGGAATGTCTTTTCATTAGAGGTTTTGCTAAGAACCTCTGGTTTTACATTCTCTTCAAATGTCCCATCTTCTCAGTCTTCAAATACTGATTATGGACATGATTTGCAGAATATGGCATGGCATGTTGGTTTTTTTTTCTTTCTTTTTTTTTTTTTGCTGTCAGAATCCGCTTTCATCATACAATTTCCTCTTTTCACTTTGCTCAAAAGGAGGGGAAGAAAGTCATGAACTTGAGTATCACTGAAGAAGCAACTCAGTTCGTTTTTTCTTGGAGCTCTGAGAAAATACACACCTGGAAAGGCCAACTCATCCCTCACTTGGGGATCAATTTCCTCCACCAGAATCCGTTCCTGGTAGAGACACAGGTAACAACTGCTTTTTATTTCTTTCAGTTTATTTATATGATAGATTACATTGATAGATTTTCATATGTTGAACCAGCCCTGCATCTCTGGGCTGAAGCCTACTTGATCATAATGGATGATTTTTTTGATGTGTTCTTAGATTCTGTTGCCATTATTTTATTGAGAATTTTTTTTTTATTTTTAAATTAATTTATTATGTTTTCCATTATTTAAAACAATTTTCAAATTCAAATACACTTTGATCATATTCTTCCTCTCCCTCAAGTCCCTTCAGATCTTTTCCCCATCCCTACCCACCCAACTTTAAGTTCTTTCTTTAACAAGAAGCAAAAATCCTGTACAGCAATAAAATCTTCCAAAACTTAGAAACAAGAAAGTCATACCAAGAAAAGAAAGCCCTCATTCAGGGGGTATATAAGTCGTTACCCTGTCCCTAATAAACGGAGGCTTTGACAAAAAAAAAAAAAAAAAAAAAAAAAAAAAGGTTAACAACTGAACTACCACTTATACCAGTTAGGGGAGAGACAATCAGTTTTCTACGATGAGTGACACTGAGCATGTCAACTAATTTTGGGCAAGCCTCATGTTCAGGAGTAATTGACCAACAACATATAGTTGGACTCCACAGGATTTTGTCTGAGCTTTATTTGGTTACAAGTTGGGCTTTTTGTTTGTTTTATTGAGAATTTTTGCACTGATGTTCATGAGTGAGATTTGCCTGTAATTCTCTTTCTCATTTTTGTTGTTGTGTGGTTTTAGTATCAGGGTAACTGTAGCTTCATCAAAAGAGTTTAGCAATGACCCTTCTGTTTCTATTAAGTAGAACACCTTAAGGAGTATAGGCATTAGCTCTTCTTGGAAGTTTGGGTAGAATTCTTCACTAAAACCATCTGGCCCTGGCTTTTTTTTTTTTGGAGGATTTTGATGACAGCTACTATTTCCTTAAGATTTATATTGCTTACCTCGTCTTGATTTAATTTTGGTATATGGTATCTGTCTAAAAAATGTCCATTTCTTTTACATTTTCCAATTTTGTGGAGTACAGGTTTTTGTAGTAAGACCTAATGATTCTCTGAATTTCCTCAGTATCTGTTATTACATCCCCCTTTTCATTTCTGATCTTGTTAATTTGGGTGTTCTTTCTCCGACTTTTGATTGGTTAGGATAGCGGTTTGTCAATCTTGCTAATTTTCTCAAAGAACCAACTCTTTGTTTCATTGATTCTTTGGATTGTTTGCTGTGTTTCTATTTTGTTGATTTCAGCCCTCAGTTTGATTGTTTCCAGTCTTCTACTCCTCTTGGGTGAGTCTGCTTCTTTTTTTTTCTAGAGCTTTCAGGTGTGTTGTTAAGTCTCTAAAGTGAGCTTTCATTGTTTTCTTTATGTGAGCACTCAGGGCCATGAAATTTCTTCTTAGCACTGCTTTCATAGTGGCCCATAGGCTTGGGTATGTTGTATCTTCATTTTTTTTTGGCTGCAAAGAAAGTTTTATTAATTCCTATTTATCATTCACCTTCCTAGACCAGGATTGAGGGGGGAGGACTTTGGACGTTCCACAGGGCAGGGAACCCTGACTGTATCTTCATTTTTGTTGAATTCAAGGAAGACTTTAATTTCTTTTTATTTCTTCCTTGACTGAGAGGTGGTTCAGTAGTTGACTGTTGAGTTTCCATGAGTTTGTAGGCTTTCTAAGGTTAGTATTGTTTTTTTTCAAGTTCTTTCTGTTTTATTAAAAATATATTTTGATCATATTCCTTCACCTCCTTCAGCTCCTCTCCATTCTCCCCACTTCCTTCCCAATTTCTAGCTCTTGGGTACCAACAATATATGTAGGGATTTTCATTCATTCTGTTTTCTGTCTTGCTTTGTTTTTTCGAGAGAGGACTAGAGAAGGAAGAGAAAAAGTTAGAATGAGAATAAAATTGTTTTTAAATTTTTACTTTACTCCATGGTGATTCGATAAGACACAGGTGGTTACTCCATTTTATTTTATTTTTTTGTATCTGTGGATTTTTGCTTTGTTACTGAGTATGTGGTAAATTTTTGAGAAGGTTCCATGAGGTTCTGAGAATAAGGTATATTCTTTCTTGTTTGGGTGGAATGTTCTATAGATGTCTGTTAAGTCCATTTGATTCATTATATCTATTATCTTTTTTCTTTGTTAAGTTTCTGTCTGGTAGATCTGTCCATTGGTGAGAGAGGAGTGTTGAAATCTCTTACTATTAATGTATGGGGTTCAATGTGTGATTTGAGTTCTAGTAATGTTTCTTTTACATGTGTGGGTGCTTTTATATTAGTGGCATAGATGTTCAGGATTGAAATTTCATCTTGATGAATTGTTCCCGTTATGAGTATGAAGTGTCCTTCTCTATCTCTTCTGATTGATTTTAGTTTGAAATCCATTTTGTTAGATATTAGGATAGCCATCCACACTTGTTTCTTAGGACCATTTGATTGGAAAACCCTTTTCCAAACCTTTATTCTGAGGTAGTGTCTGCTTTGAGGTTATTATTTTTCTGTTTTTTTTTTTAATTAAAAATTTCCGCCTCCTCCCCACCTCCATTTCTCTCCCCTCCTCCATCTCCCTCCCCTTCCCTCTCCAGTCCAAAGTGCAGTCAGGGTTCCTTGCCCTGTGGGATGTCCAGGTCCTCCCCGCTCTATCCATGTCTAGGAAGGTGCACATCCAAACAGACTAGGCTCCCATAAAGCCAGTACATGCAGTAGGATCAAAACCCAGTGCCATTTTTCTTGGCTTCTCAGTCAGCCCTCATTGTCAGCCATGTTCAGAGAGTCTGGTTTGATCCCATGTGTTTTCAGACCCAGTCCAGCTGCATTTGGTGAGCTCCCATTGGATCAGCCCCACCATCTCAGTGGGTGGGCGCACCCCTCGGTGTCCTGATTTCCTTGCTCATGTTCTCCCTCCTATTGCTCCTCATTTGTGCCTTGAGGGCTCAGTCCAGTGATCCAGTGTGGGTCTCTGTCTCTATCTCCATCCATCGCCAGATGAAGGTTCTATGGTGATATGCAAGATATTTATCAGTATAGCTATAGGATCGGACCATTTCAGGCTTCCTCTCCTTAGCTTCCTAAGAAACTAGCTGAGGACATCTCCATGGACCCGCAGGAACCTCTCTAGAATCAAGTCTCTTGCCAACCCTAAAATGGCTCCCTTAATAAAGATATATACTTCCCTGCTCCCATATCCACCTTTCCTCCATCCCAACCACCCCATTCCCCCAAGCTCTCCCCACCCTCCCCTTCTCACTTTTCTCTCCCCATCTCCCTTTACCCCCATCCCATCCCCACCCCCAAGATCCCAATTTTTGCCCAGCAATCTTATCTACTTTCAATATCCAGGAGGATAACTATATGTTTTTCTTTGGGTTCACCTTCTTATTTAGCTTCTCTAGGAACACAAATTATAGTGTCAATGTCCTTTATTTATGGCTAGAAACCAATTATGAGTGAGTACATCACATGTTCATCTTTTTGGGTCTGGGTTACCTCACTCAGGATAGTGTTTTCTATTTCCATCCATTTGCATGCAAAATTCAAGATGTCATTGTTTTTTACAGCTGAGTAGTACTCTAATATGTATGTATTCCACACTTTCTTCATCCATTCTTCCATTGAAGGGCATCTAGGTTGTTTCCAGGTTCTGGCTATTACAAATAATGCTGCTATGAACAAAGTTGAACAAATGCTTTTGTAATATGATTGGGCATCTCTTGGGTATATTCCCAAGAGTGGTATTGCTGGGTCCTGAGGTAGGTTGATCCCGAATTTCCTGAGAAATCGCCACACTGATTTCCAAAGTGGTTGCACAAGTTTGCATTCCCATCAGCAATGGATGAGTGTACCCCTTACTCCACATCATCTCCAGCAAAGACTATCAATTGTGTTTTTGATTTTAGCCATTCTGACAGATGTAAGATGGTATCTCAAAGTTGTTTTGATTTACATTTCCCTGATCACTAAGGAGGTTGAGCATTACCTTAAGAGTCTTTGATCATTTGAACTTCTTCTGTTGAAAATTCTCTGTTCAGTTCAGTGCCCCATTTTTTAAATTGGGTTAATTAGCATTTTTAAAGTCTAGTTTCTTGAGTTCTTTATATATTTTGGAGATCAGAACTTTGTCTGTTGTGGGGTTGGTGAAAATCTTCTCCCAGTCTGTAGGTTGCCTTTTTGTCTTAATGACAGTGTCCTTTGCTTTACAGAAGCTTCTCAGTTTCAGGAGGTTCCATTCAATGTTTCCCTTAATGTCTGTGCTGCTGGGGTTATACTTAGGAAGTAGTCTCCTGTACCCATTTGTTGTAGAGTACTTCTTGCTTTCTCTTCTATCAGGTTCAGTGTGTTCAGATTGATATTGAGGTCTTTAGTCCATTTGGACTTGAATTTTGTGCATGGTGATAGATATGGATCTATTATCATTCTTCTACAGGTTGACATCCAGTTATGCCAGCACCATTTATTGAAGATGCTTTCTTTCTTCCATTGTATACTTTTAGCTCCTTTATTGAAAATCAGGTGTTCATAGGTTTGTGGGCTAATATCTGGGTCTTCTATTCGATTCCATTGGTTGACTTCTCTGTTTTTATGCCAGTACCAAGCTGTTTTCAATACTGTAGCTCTGTAATAGGGTTTGAAGTCAGGGATAGTAATGCCTCCAGAAGTTCCTTTATTGTATAAGATTGTTTTGGCTATCCTGTTTTTTTCCATATAAATTTTATTATTGTTCTCTCAAGGTCTGTGAAGAATTTTGTTGGGATTTTGATGGGGATTGCATTGAATTTATAGATTACTTTTGGTAGAATTGCCATTTTACTATGTTGATCCTCCCAATCCAATAGCAAGGGAGATCCTTCCATTTTCTGGTATCCTCTTCAATTTCTTTCTTCAAAGACTTAAATTTCTTGTCAAATAGATCTTTCACTTTCTTGGTTAGAGTTACCCCAAGATATTTTATGCTATTTGTGGCTATCATGAAAGGTGATGCTTCTCTGATTTCCCTCTCTGCTTCTTTATCCTTAGTGTATAGGAGGGCAACTGATTTTTTGGAGTAAATCTTGTATCCTGCCACATTACTAAAAGTGTTTATCAGCTGTAGGAGTTCTTTGGTAGAGTTTTTTGGGTTGCTTATGTACACTATCATATCATCTGCAAATAACAAAAGTTTAACTTCTTCCTTTCCAATTCGAATCCACTTGATCCTGCTAGAACTTCAAGCACTATATTGAAGAGGTATGGAGAGGGTGGGCAGCCTTGTTTGTTCTTGATTTTAGTGGGATGGCTTTGAGTTTCTCTCCATTTAATTTGATGTTAGCTGTTGGCTTGTTGTATATAGCTTACAGGTCTATTTAAATTGTTCACCTGGTCTTGATTTAATTTTGGTATATCATACTTATCTAAAAAAATAACGATTTCTTTCACATTTTCCAATTTTGTGGCATACAGGCTTTTGTAGTAAGATCTAATGAATCTGAATTTCCTCTATGTCTGTGGTTATATCCCCCTTTACATTTCTGATCTTATTAATTTGCGTGTTCTCTCTCTGCTGTTTGATGAGTTTGGATAGGGGTTTGTCAATCTTGTTGATTTTCTCCAAGAACCAACTTTATTTTTATTTTATTGAGAAAAGGAAAAAAAAGTTTCTGCCTCCTCCCAGCCTCCGATTTCCCTCCACCTGCTCCCACCCATCTCACCCTCCCCCACTCCTCTCCCTCCCTCTCCAGTCCAAAGAGCAGTCAGGGTTCCCTGCCCTATGGAAAGTCCAAGGTCCTCCCCCCTCCATCCATGTCTAGGAAGGTGAACATCCAAACTGGCTAGGGTCCCACAAAGCCAGAACATGAAGTAGGATCAAAACTCCATGCCGTTGTCCTTCTCATCAGCCCTCATTGTTTGCCATGTTCAGAGAGTCCGGTTTTATCCCATGCTTTTTCAGTCACAGTCCAGCTGGCGTTGGTGAGCTCCCAATAGATCAGCCCCACTGTCTCAGTGGGTGGGTGCACTCCTCGTGGTCCTGACATCTTTGCTCATGTTCTCCCTCCTTCAGCTCCTCATTGGGACCTTGGGAGCTCAGTCCAGTGCTCCAGTGTGGGTCTCTGTCTCTATCTCCATCCATCAGCAGATGAAGGTTCTATGGTGATATGCAAGATATTTGTCAGTATTGCTATAGGATAGGGTCATTTCAGGTTCCCTATCCTCAGCTGCCCAAGGAACTAACTGGGGACATCGCCTTGGGCTCCTGGGAGCCACTCTTAGGTTCAAGTCTCTTGCCAACCCTAATTTGGCTCCCTTAACTAAGAATTGTGCTTCCATGCTCCCCTATCCAACCTTCCTTTATCCCAATCATCCTGTTTCCCCAAGTTCCCCCAATCCTCCCCTTCTCACTTTTCTCTCCCCATCCCCCCGTATCCTCATCCCACCCCACCCCCAAGATCCCAATTTTCTCCCCGGCAATTTTGTCCAAGAACCAACTTTTTGTTTCATTGATTCTTTGGATTGTTTTCTGTGTTTTTATTTTGTTGATTTCAGCCCTCAGTTTGATTATTTCCAGTCTTCTACTCCTCCTGGGTGAGTCTGCTTCTTTTTTTTCTATAGCTTTCAGTTGGCTTTTAAGTCTTCTCCATTTTCTTTAAGTGAGTACTTAGTGCTATGAACTTTCCTCTTAGCACTGCTTTCATAGTGTCCCATAGGTTTGGGTATGATGTGTCTTTATTTTCATTGAATTTAAGGAAGACTTTAATTTCTTTTTTTTTTTTATTTCTTCCTTGACTGAGGGGTGGTTCAGTAGTTGACTGTTCAGTTTCCATGAGTTTGTAGCCTTTCTGGCATTAGAATTTTTGTTGAGTTCTAATTTTATTCCATGGTGATTCGATAGTATACAGGTGGTTACTAATATTTTTTTTGTCTCTGTGGAAGTTTGCTTTGTTACCGAGTATGTGGTCAATTTTAGAGAAGGTTCCATGAGCTGCAGAGAAGAAGGTATATTCTTTCCTATTTGGGTAAATTGTTCTATAGATGTCTGTTAAATCCATTTGATTCATTACCTCCATTAATTCTCTTATTTCTTTCTTAGGTTTCTGTCTGATTGACCTGTCCGTTGGTGAGAGAGGTATATTGAAGTCTCCTACTATTAGTGTTCTGGTTTGATGTCTGCTTTGAGTTCTAGTTCTGTTTCTTTTACATAAGTGGGTGCTTTTATATTAGGGGCATAGATATTCAGGATTGAGACTTCATCCTGATGAATTGTTCCTGTTATGAGTATAAAATGTCCATCTCCATCTCTTCTGATTGATTTTAGTTTGAAGTCAATTTTGTTAGACCTTAGTATGGCCACACCCACTTGTTTCTTAGGTCCATTTGCTTGAAAAACCTTTTCCCAACCCTTTACTCTGAGTAGATGTCTTTCTTTGTGGTTGAGATGTGTTTCTTGTAAACAGTAGAATGTTGGATCCTGTTTTCGTATCCAGTCTCTTAGCCTGTGCCTTTTTATAGGTGAATTGAGTCCTTTGATATTATTAAGTGATATTAATGACCAGTGGTTGTTGACTCCGGTTATTATTATTATTTTTTTTTTGGTAGTAGAGTTTGTGTGTTTCCCTTCTTTGAGTTGTGCTGGTGAAGGGTTGCTAGATGTCTGAGTTATTTTAGGCAGTGTTGGCAATGTTAGATTCCTTAGGTTGTGATTTTCCTTTTATTACTTTCTGTAAGGCTGGATTTGTGGCTTGTATTGTTTAAATTTGTTTTTATCCTGGAATATTTTGTTTTCTCCATTGATAGTGAATGAAAGCTTGGCTGGGTATAGTAATCTGGGTTTGCATCCATGGTCTCTTAGTTTTTGCAGTACATCTATCCAGGATCTTCTGGCTTTCATGGATTCCATAGAGAAGTCAGGTGTAAGTCGGATAGGTTTACCTTTATAAGTTACTTGACATTTTTCCTTTGCTACTCTTAATATTCTTTCTTTATTCTGTATGTTTTGTGTTTGATTATTATATGGTGAAGGGAATTTTTTTTGATCCAGTCTTTTCGGTGTTCTGTATGCTTCTTGAACCTTCATATGAATATCTTTTTAGGTTGGGAATGTTTTCTTCTACAATTTTGTTGATTATATTTTCTGGATCGTTGAGCTGTAATTCTTCTCCTTCTACCCCTATTATTCTTAGGTTTGGTCTTTTTATTTTGTCCCAGATTTCCTGAATGTTTTGTGATGAGAATTTGTTGGATTTGCTGTTTTCTTTAATCAGAGCATTTATTTTCTCTATGGTGTCTTCAGATTTGGAGATTCTTTCTTCTATCTCTTGTATTCTGTTGGTTATGCTTGTTTCTGTAGTCTCTGTTCGTTTACCTAGATTTTCCATATCCAGTCTTCCCTCAGTTTGTGTTTTCTTCATTGCCTCCATTTCAGTTTTCAAGTCTTGAACTGTTTCCATTATCTGCTTGGTTAATTTTTCTTGATTTCCTAGGGTATTATTTACAGATTTACTCAATTCTTCAAACTTTTTGTTATTCTTCTCATCCATTTCTTTAATGGAGTTTTTCATCTCCTGTTAAAGTCCTCTATCACTTTCATAAAGTCATTTTTTTCTCCTTCTTCTGAATTAGGGTGTTCAAGTCCTCCTGTTGTAGGTTCTCTGGGTTCTGGTGTTTTCATGTTGATTTTCAGATTGTTGGAGGAATTCTTGCCTTGGCACCTGCCCATCTCTTCCTCCAAATGTTCCCCTGTGGATCTTCTGGTGCAGTATCAGGGCCCCTAGCTGGCCAGGGACCTTACAGACAAAAGGCCTACCTTGCTGCAGGCAGGCTATTGAAGCAAAGGAACTCCTGCGGGGTTGAGGGTTTTGCTCACCACCCCATCCCCCTGAGCTGGGGGATATTATGGCCCCAAAGAAGGGAAGAAGTCAGGAGGGATAGTCTGGGTGCAAGCTGGGAAGGGATAGGAAGAGAGAGGCAGTAGCTGGGGAGGGTTGCCTCTGCAGACTGACCAGGAAGTATAGGGGGTTGAGGAATGTCTGTGCTCTGTCTCCTAGGCTTCTGCCCCGGGTCAGGAACTCACTCACCCCTCTAATGGGTCTTCTGGTTCAGTATCCGGACCCCTAGCTGGTCAGGGACCTCGCAGACAAAAGCAAGGTTATTATTTTTTTATCACATGATTATATATACTCTAGAGAATTTCCGATGGTGTGACTTAAGAGTGGGATTGTTGGGGAAATCCTGTTGATGTGTTAGAGTTGATTCTGGTAGCACGTGAAAACTGGAGTTTGACATTGTTTATTTGTTTCTGAGTGTGCTGTGACTTTTGCTGTGTGCTAAGAAAGTAAGTGATAAAGGTTTCTAAGGAGTTCATTACTTTTTAACTGTATGAAAGTTTATATACAATTCTTCTTGCAGAAGTCATAATAGGAGTCAAGGATGTCTTAGTGTGTAAAGATACTTGCTGTACAAGTCTGATTGACTACCTGAGCTATATCCCCGAAAGCCACATAAGACTGGAATGAGAGAGAACTTACTGGATACAGTTGTCTTCTGGACACATGTGCACCAAGGCACAAACACTACCCCAATATTAGTAATAATGAATAACAATTTAAAAAATAAATTCTCTAATGGAAAGTTTCCTTTTTCTTAAGAAATTAGGGAAAATATGAATACATTCAGAAATTTTCATGAAACTAAAAACTAGAGAGGAACCAATCCATGTACTGTTTATTTTCCATATTATCTGTTGGCTACCATCTCAGTTATCAATGTAAGGGACACAGTGAGTTATAAATATTTATTATTGAATAATGTATATATATATATATTATCAGAATGGATCCTTTATGGGAATTAACCAATGATTCTTCTGGCAATATCTTACACTAGAAAATAATATGAAATGATCATGTACGTTGAATAACTTGAAATTAAGTTTCAGGTAGCATCTTCCCATACTCCTCTCTATCGCTTCCACACGCCACCCCTTGCAATAACCCTTTTTACTTTCTTGGTTGCTGCAGTTAGATTATGTAGCTTGTTTGAAGATTTTGAGCCAAGGGCCTCTGATGGAAGAAACATGTGGCTTTTAGCTTTCTGTGTTTGGGTTACCCCACACTATAGGATGTTTTCGAGTTGCATCCATTTACCAAGCCTGACCATGGAGAAGAATGTGTAGGTTGTGGCTAAGTGGAGAGGTTGGACATCTCAGGTGTTTGGGCTCAACCCAAGAAATATTTATATGTCTTGAAGCCCAAAATTTTAATCATCTCCTATATTAACATTCAAATATTCTTTTTGAAGTGGTGTATGGGAAACCTGGGTAGACATATATAATTGAAAAGACTGCAAGAACATTTTTATATTCATGTGCTTATCAAGTTGTGTAAATAATTTTAAAGAAAAGATTTTATTTATTCATAAATCTTTGAACTTTTGTTATTTGAATTGATTGTTTAAAAGTGTTTCGGTGATTTATGGTGGTAGCAATTTTGCCTAACAATTTTATATATGTGGAGTATTTTGTATATTATATGTTTTAATGTTACAATGATTTCCTAATATATTTTAAATTCTTTATTTATTTTTTGATAATAATTGTTGTGACAATTAGAGGCTTAAATGACAGAAATATTCAATGATTTCTCACCTCTAGTGGAAATCAGGGTTAGTCCATGTGATTTAGGATGTTTGTGTCATTAGAGAAATTAATCAGACCCACTTCTTCCCACCCCACAGCAGCATCAGATCCAAGTACTTTCCTAAAGGTGGACATTTTAATTTTTTTTTTGAAATCATTCAAGGTCAGGTATTAACAAAGACTGTACTTCACTTACTTCTAAGATGAGTGATGAAGAGATCACTTATGCAACTGTGAGATTCCATAAATCTTCTTCTTCAGGATTGCAGAATGAAAGAAAGCCTGATGAGGCTAAAGGGTCCAGAGAAGCTGGTCACAGAAGTAAGTGTTTTAAGTGTATAAATTCACCTGTTTTTCATGTACTGTAGCTTTGGACACTTGAAAACAATATTCAACTGGTTTCCATTGAAAACAATAACCCTATTTCTAATTGTTAACTGGTAGTAAAAGAAAGTCAGATAGACAGGGTAGAACAATGGGAGCATGTAGGAAAAAAATCTTGAGAATGAAGAAGAAGTAAATACATTCTTTCAAACTTGAGAAACCATTAGGATTTTTTTTTTTAGCCTAGTAAGGAATTCTGAAACCTTTAAAAGTGACACAGTCAAGCCTGAAGAAACACTCAACATTGTAGAGAAATAAAATCTTAAAGAACTAAAAATTTGCATTAGAAACAGTACTTTCAAAATCTAGCAGAAGGTGTTTTAATTGTGTTTGTTATTCCCAACATCTAATTCAAGGAAACAGCAAAAGTAGTCCATTTGAAGAGGAAGTCTCTTCCTGGGAAAAAGGTTGCAGAGGAACAGAAGGGAGATGAGAGAGGGTAGTGAGCATGGGAATGAGTAAACCACACTGTGAATTTGCAAAAGTGTCAAAGAAGAATTAATTTTATTAAAAAGAGCAGATGTCCCAATTTTCTATTTTTGTGTGTGTGTGCTCAATCTGCACATACTGTCAGAGCTGACCTCTAAACTGAGAACCTTTACTTCTTTGATTAGGTGATAATCAGATGCATGGCTTTCATGTTCCCAACACTTCAGATACACAAAGATGTTTATTATTGTCTATAGAAAATTAGAATTTACCAAAAGAAAGATAGAGTCGACTTTAGGTTCCTTCAAGATTGGGCCTATATACAGGTCAGCTCTGGAACAGCCATGGTTCCCCACAGTTCTCAAGAACATCCACCCCTCTTTTCTTTCTTTTCATCTCAGTTTTTGCCCTCGGTGGACTGCACACTGCAGTTTAGAATCTTCTACTTGGATTGTGTCTGTGCCTTCAGTGCTTTCAGAAGGATGCACTTTTGATCTTGTAGAACTGGGTGAAGGGCAAGTGTCTGTCACTCAACTGCTTCTAAGTTGAGTTGGGACGATTGAGAATGTAAGGCCAAAGGAGAAAAAGCTAGAAATCCTGTGAAACCTCACACGTGTAGGATTTCTACAGTGTGTGAATTTTAGGTAGAAATCTACAATTTAAAAAGCTTGTTTTCATGCAATTTGTATGATGGACTTACATAAAAAATTTAAAGACCAATGTCCCTTGTTTTCATCATATGTGAAATTATAATTACTAGTGTAATATGCTCTTTTCATGGGGATGATTTTTTTTCTTTGTTTTGTTGAATCAAGAGAGTTCAGTCCCCTGGACCCTCATTGCAATACTTCTCGGAATCTTTTGTTCCATTCTGGTGGTGACCATTGCAGTGTTGGTGACACGCAGTGAGTAACTGATATACATCTTTTTTGCCTTTCTGGCTAAGTAATAACTTTAGACAAAAATACAGTTAATAGAGTCTGTCCATTGTCTTGTCTATAATCAGGAGATTTGACAGGTGGCTCTGGACTTTTAATGTTTTCTTACTGACACTACAGTTTTCTTTTCTCTTATATATCTAATTTGTTAATTAGGAGCTCTTGGGAGCTGCTTTATTCTCTCATTCATGGCCATGTCTAGTAAAGAGCTGTGTGTGTGTGTGGGGTGGGGGGGGACTGCGTCCTGCCACTCAGCTCCCGGCCACCTGGCTAGCTTATGCCCTGAAATAATTACATAGAAACAGTATTCTTTTCAACACTGCTTGGCCCATTAGCTCTAGCCTCTTACTAGCTAACTCTCACATCTCGATTAACCCATTTTTGTTGATGTGGTAGCTTACCAGAAAGATTCTAACCTGTGTCCAAATCAGAGAGAAGAGCTATGGTGACTGGCTGACTTGGCTTTCTTTCTCCCAGAATTCTGTTCTTTCTACTCCACCCACCTAAGGGCTGGCATATCAAAGGCCAAGCAGTTTCTTTATTAATTAACCAATGAAAACAACAGATAGATAACACACCCACATCATTTCCCCTTTTTCTGTTTAAACAAAAAAGAAAGACTCACTTTAACATAGTAAAATTATATATAGCAAAACAGTTATCAAGTAAGAATTACAGTTATAATATTTATATCTATTTTATCTTTTAACTATAACTAACCATTCTTCAACTCCATCAAAGACTCCAGAAGGACATAATATTACCTAATTAAAAAAAAGTCCAAAACTCTAGAAATGACAGAGACCTCTTGCTGTCTGGACAGTCACCCAAAGTTCTTTTGTACCGTTGGGGCATCCATCTTCAGCCTGCAGGCCCATAGTATCCAGCAGACTTTTTCATGAAGCAGGAAATTTCAAAGACAGTTCAGTCACTATCTGCTGTATCCTGCAGAATGTCTCACAGACTCTTTCATGAATCAGGAACCCCATATTACCTAAGCAAATATTACCTAAGCAAATAAATCAGGAACCCCGAAAGACCATCTCACCTTTAGGCAAATTCAGCAGTCCTCTCTCTGCGTGTCCCGTTTATGCAACAGTCCAGGCAAGAGGAGTTTCTTGCCCAAATGGCTGACCAACTCCATAAGGAGCCTTCTCGATGTCCATCTTCTTCTTGAAGTAGATTGGTGCTGTGAGGAACAGACATGTCTCATTGTCATCAAAAGCCCTAAGTTATTAAAACATTTTAAATGCCATATTCTGCAGACTTTGAAAGATATGAAGAATGCCTATCTAACTGAAATATATCTCTATATATCTAAAAAATCTAACTAATGTAACTACAAGCTTGACTATTATTGATGATTATCCATTAACAACCTATATACATATATATTACATTTTTAAATGAACTACACAATCACAATACCTTAATCAAGAGCAGAAATACATATACATATAACAAAATTGACCTTAAATTTCTATCAATAAGGCAAAATTTATATCAATGCAAATTATTCATACCTATATCATATCCCCCTTAAAATGTAAAAGAACATTTATAAACAATATTTGGGAACATGGGCACAGTTTTTTCTCCCCAAACTGCTTCCTGCTGAATAGGTGCATCGTTAATTAGGTTTTTCATGGTGTAACCTGTGTGCCAGGGTCATCTCAGTTGGCAGTTGAGTGAAGTAATTTTTTGAGGGTGTACACAGCAACCTTTCAGGGGGGCGTGGTCTATCATACCATATTGGGATAGAAGGAATCCACAGGGTCTCATCCTCTGTGAAAACAAAAGACCCTTTCCAAAGCATCATATCCTTAGACACAAATTCTGAAGTCATTATACCCTTATGATATCCATTCTGGTTTAGCTTGGCAGCCCATATAATGAAACGTCTCTCTATACTTAGCTCCATTGCAGTCAAAAACTGTAATAAAAACACAATGTACATAATTCAGACTCTCTGTAATTTTCCATTTTTATGTGGCTTATTTTTCTTTATTTCTTTTAGTCTATAACTATCTTTACTCTGTCTCTTTAAAGACTTTTTTCTCTCTCCCAAGCCTATGTACATTCATCCAACACTGTGATTCATTTACAGGTCTTTTATGTCTGAATCTGTCCTATTGTGAATCTGTAATGTTTTTACTATCCAGGAGCACTTTTGATTTGCGCCTTTAAATCGCCAAGCACTTAAGAATCTAAGCTGCGACATTCCTAGGTCAAAAACAGGCACTGCCTGCTTGCCCCACCCAGTCCAACATGGCAGAGCCACTTGTGCCTCTGAGCCTTGCACATTGCACCACTAGCATGGTGGAGCTGCTTGTGCCTCTGAGCTTCAGCACACAATAACCCCCTTTTAGATACACAGTGGGTCTAGTTGCCATCAAACAAATCGTAGCACTTTACTCCAAATGCTCCATTCAAAAGCTCTGTCTCCCGCAGGAGCCAGACAGAGATCATGATGGTGGCAAAGCCTAGAAACTGGTATTTCAAAACCGCCACTTTCTAGTAGACCTGATCCCGCAGCCTGCTCATGCAGGAAGAGCCTAGCCATAGGCATGGTCTCAGCTACTTTATTCCCGACCCTGAGTGGGCACACAAACGTCCAGGCCCAGAAATGTTTTGCACCAAAATGATGCAGTTTAATCGACCAGCAACTTGGATTAATCAGGCTAACTTTAATATCAGCTTTATTAAGGGGAAGAAGGGAATAACTTATAAAACCAAGGTTCCAGCAAAGAGCCGGAAACAGAAGGGAAGGCGGGGAGCACACCTGCAATATTTATAAGTAAATAATAGCCTCAGGGGATCCTGCCCTTCAAGCAAGGTGATTGGCTGGGCTTCCCCTACAGACATGATCACTTCTGGGTACTTGGTGATAGTCTTCCTGCTGAGTCCAGGCTATTATGAGTCTTAGGTAAACATTCTGTGAGGAACAACTGTGCGAAAGAAATTATTTTTTTTCAGTTTTCTCTTCAGTGTATATTGAGGACATAGTTGTGCAAAAATACTGAATGAACACAAAGACACTAAAGGTACAGCCTTAATGGATTCCTTTATATGTAGATGGAGCGGCGGGCTACATTCCCTCCTGGGTCCCACATGGCTAGCTTAGCCCCGGAAATAATAACACACAAATTGTATTCTTTTAAGCTTTGCTTGGCCCATTAGTTTCAGCCTCTTACTGGCTAATTCTCATATCTCGCTTTAACCCATACTTAGTAATCTGTGTAGCACCATGAGGTGTGGCTTACCAGGAAAGACCTTAACCTGTGTCTGTCTCAGAGAGGAGAGTCATGGTGACTCCCTGACTCGGCTTCATTCTCCCAGTATTCTGCTCTGTTTTCTCTGCCTACCTAATTTTCTGTCCTATCAAAGGGCCAAGGCAGTTAATTTAACCAATGAAATAAACACAAAACAAAAGACTCTCCCACATCATTTATATCTTTTGAGGAAATCACTCCCAGGCTGTCCTAATATCTGGATATTATGTTTCACATCTGGTCCTTTGAGAATTCTGCCTTTTTATGTTTATTAATTTAGATTTTCAGGATACGTTTACTGAATATTTTACTCAAGTATTTATTTGTAAGTTTTGATCTGTGAATAAAATTAAGTAATTGGAAGATATGCTACTTCCAATTTTTTTCAGTTGTATTATATACTTCACACTGAAGTTATAGGTAGAGAAAAATTCATGTTTCCATTTCTATAGTGAGTTAATTGAAGTGTTTCTAAATGTCAAAATATCAATTAAAGTAGTGATATGTGTTGGATGTCATCAGAGACTTTTTCTTTTATCTTAAATTTTAGTATTTACACCTTATGAAAATTTTTGGTGTTGTATATCTGCTGTTAATTTTAGTTTTTCAGCACAGACAAGAGAAACAAGAACAGAAGAAAATTTTAAATGACCTCAATCAAAAGTACGACAGCTTGAAAAATGACAGCTCCTTAAAGGAAAAAATGTTGAGAAATATGTCTCTAGAGTATGATGCCCTCAAAGGTCATCTGGACTCCATCAACAAAGAATGTCATGCAAAAACTAAGATTCTTTTAGCTTGCCCAGAATTCTCAGGTATGGAGGGGATCTTGAAGAAAGAATTGCATTATTCTATATTATTTCTTCTTCAGAAACTTTGAAGTCCAATTGGCGGGTTACAATGGGCTTTTCTTATCTTATAGAGGGTCCTGGAACCGCAGAAACCTCTGGTTGAATTAGCAGAGTCTTATAGTTTGTAGAATTCAGTGGTCATTTTGTCTCCCAATGCCCCCAGGGGAAGGAAAACCAAGTCCTCACCCATGAGAATTCAGATTGCTTTGGTAAACGAATTAACCTAAGTCTCCAATTTTGATGATGAGAGAAAATGGAAATTTACAGTAAGAGTCTATTTACCAAATATTTAGGCTAAGCACTCTATGTTTACATGCAATCATACAAGTTGTGTGTGTGTGTGTGTGTGCATATATCTGTCTGTATGTTTTCCTTATGCCTTATATTTAAACAGATGGCCTGTTTGTGATGAAGGTATTCTTCTTGCAGTGCTCATAGTGCTTACACCCATGAATCTCAGTTAGTGACACTATTAATGATGCCAAAATATGAAATAGCAAGTGTTACAAGGAATCTTTCTTACTTTGCACCATGACTAGTTATCATTATCATTATTATTTTATTATTATTAAAAATTTTCACCTCCTCCCCTCCTCCCATTTCCTTCCCCCCTCCCCCCACTCCTCTTCCCCTTTCCTCTCCAGTCCAAAGAGCAGTCAGGGTTCCTTGCCCTGTGGGAAGTCCAAGGTTCTCCTTACTCCATCCTGGTCTAGGAAGGTCTGCACCCAAACAGTCTAGGTTCCCACAAAGCCAGTACATGCAGTAGAATCAAAACCCAGTGCCATTGTCCTTGGCTTGAGAGCTTGGGGGTGGGGGTGGGGTGGGGGTAAGGGGAGATAGGGAGAGAGAAGTGAGAAGAGGAGAATGGGGAGAACTTGGGGGGAAAGGACGGTTAGGATGGAGGAAGAGTCGATATGGGAGTAGGGAAGTATATATCTTAATTAAGGAGACATTTTAGGGTTGGCAAGAGACTTGACTCTAGAGGGGTTCACAGATGTCCAAGGAGATATCCCCAGCTTGTTCCTTGAGCAGCTGAGGAGAGGGTGCCTGAACTGGCCCTATCCTATAGCCACACTGATGAATGTCTTACATATCACCATAGAACCTTCATCTGGTGATGGATTGAGATAGAGACAGAGACTCAGGTTGGAGCACTGGACTGAGCTCCCAAGGTCCAAATGAGGAGCAGAAGGAGAGAAAACATGAGCAAGGAAGTCAGGACCGTGCGGGGTGCACCCACCCACTGTGACGGTGAAGCTGATCTAATGGGAACTCACCAAGTCCAGCTGGACTGGGACTGATGGAGCATGTGATCAAACTAGACTCTCTGAATGTGGCTGACAAGGAGGACTAGTTATCTTTAATTGACAGAGTTTGTAGGAGAACGTAAATAAAATAGTCTCACACTAGCTCAGAATTGAATATATTGAAGGGTTCTCTATTTAGTGGGGACTCACAGATCACAGTCCTCTTCATGACTTGGCAATAAGAACCAAATCTGGCAGTTAGGCAAGAAAGGAGAGAGAGGGTGAGTGCATGAGCATGCACATTTTTGGTGCCCAAGACCTTGCCCAACCTGGCCCAGCATCTCAAAGGCCATTGGTTGAAGGAGGTTCCCCATTACCTTCCCTTTTTATCTAAATAAGAGAGTTCCAAACCCAACACAAAACTATATACAATAAGAATAGATATCAAGTACAAAAGTTTGAATTACAACCAGCATAAACAATATTAAGCAAGAAAGATATGCTAAATGTTTTAATAATTGTTCTATCCTGAGTCTAAGTCTTGTATTAGAAATGGCTTGACTAAGTCATGAGAGGAGTGTAACAGTGACTATTTAGTCCTCAATTCCATCAAAGACCTGAGAAGGAAGATAATATTACCTCAGTAGGCAGGCAATGCAATCAAACAACTTCCAAAATGTGCAATAAATGACAGAGACAACTGGCTACCTGGGCAATCACCCAAAGTCTCATTTGCAATGTTGGAGCAAGCAACTTTGGCTAAGGCCTAAAGTAACTGACAGACCATTTTCAGAAGCACGAAAAATTTCAAAACCATCTTGCCTTGGTAAGGTTTGGGAGTCTTTTTTCTTGTATCTTGCTTGTGTAGTCTGGATACCATGCCTTTTGTCAGTGGTTGAGGCATGGGCAATATTTTGCCCAAAGACCAGTTTTGCCAGAAAGAAAGAAAACTCCAAATGGAGTGTTTTTGGTGCTCAACATTTTCTTGGGAATAGATCGTTGCTGCCAGGAGCAATTGTGTCTCATGTGAACAGAACTCTAAGTTATTTAAATGCTGTATTCTATAGTTCTTTGAAGTGGTTGAAGATCTCCTATCTATGTGGATACAATCTCTATGTATCTAAAGAACCTTATTAGTCTAACTATAAGTATGGCAAACATGGATGGCTATTGATCTATAATACTTAATACCTATATAGCTTAAAGACTAAGGCTTCATATTAGAATATTCAACTGTACAGCAAATGAGAACAATGATCTCAAAATATAAACAATATATATGTATCTTGATCAGAGGTAGAAATGTATACTGCAATATGATAAATATATCCTAAAATTGTATCAGTATACAAAATGTCTTAAACAGAGGTTGAAACAAGCTTGCATACAATATGACAAAATAACTTTGCATAGGTGTAAAAATAAAACAATACAAATATTCTGTGTAAACAGAAATAGGAGAATTTTTAATATAACAAATACAATTTGAATTTGTATAAATATACCAGAATCTATACCAATATAAATTGTCTATAAATGATAGTTCACAAGTATTCCCTCTATTGCTCACTATTATTATTACTGTGAGTAAATTCACACTAATCTACCTATTTTCCCATTCATTTTCCCTTTTTATTAGTGAGACCTCTAAACCTACAATACTTCCACCCCAACCTCTAACTCTATACCAGTTATAATCAACCCTTAATTGATGTCCCTAACCTTGAGAACAAACTTTGTTGGGAGAAGGGCCATTGTCTTCTAGAATTACTTCCAGCTGTCAAAAGGCAGACCTTTTATTTTGGTCTTGGTGAACTCATAAAGTCGGTGTCCCACATTGAGCACCAGCTGTAGGAGAATGCGAATATAATAGTCTCACTCTAGCTGGGGGTCTCATAGATCATAGCCCTCTACACAACCAGGCAACACAACAGGAACTGAATCCAGCACTCAGGTGAGAGGTGTGTGTGTGTGTGTGTGCACACACGCGTGTGCGCAAGTGTGCATGAGAAAGAGAGAGAGAGAAAGAGAGAGAGAGAGAGAGAGAGAGAGAGAGAGAGAACATAGAGAGACACATTTTTGTTAACCAAGGCCACACCCAACCTGGTCCAGATTCTCAAAAGCCATTGGACGAAGAAGGTTCCCCAACAAGAGTTTTTCAATCATTATTAAATATTTGTTCAGAGTTTAGAGGCTGCAAAGTATGATTTTATATAATCATACTATGTTGTAATAGTAGGGCTTAGCTAAATTAAATTTACAATATAATTAGGCAAGGATTAATAACATCTTCAAAATTGGTAGATAATAAAGTATATGACAAGAAAAGAAAAAGGAAAATCTCCAAAAATATTCTTTGAAGCATCCTAGAATCATTAAATATGTTTTGTTATTATTTTAGAATATAATAATTTTCATCGCTAAATGATAGCATAATCATGTAATGCTTGTGCTTAGAAATCTGGGGCAGGTGGATTGTAAATTTGAGGAAAGTCTAGGCAGCCCAACAAATTCTAGGTCTGCCTGAGCTACACTGTGATATATCTTCACAGAAAAACAAAGGCTAGAGATAAAGTTCATTGATAGACTATGGTCATCCCCAACATCTTGCCAAACAAAATAATTATACTGAGTTGTTGTTGCTACATAAACTGCATGCATTTTAATGTACCTAGCCTGACACATCTGGGCATGCAGGCATACCACTGGAGGCATTACCACAATCAGAAACATTTTCATGTGTCTCTTCAGGTAAGAACATTTAACAGAGACCACAGCAGAGTTCAAAGTGTACAGTTGTGTGTGGACCACTGTGGGTACTGCACGTCATTACTACAGATCTAGAATTCCATCATTTGGGTAACTGCCTCTGAGCAGCAAGTGCTCATTTCTCTGCTCTCCAGTTTCTGGTATTTTACAAGCCTTTGTTTCATAGAGCTAGGCTGTGTTAGAAACCTCTTCTGAGTGGAATCATAAAGTATGGTCCTGGGGCTGGTTTGTTTCACTTTGTGTACTATCTTCCAATTCTTACCTGCTTCTCTGAGGGACTTTCTTGCACACTTCTGAGAAAGGGAGGAGACTGTGAAGACCCCACTGCATCTTTAGTAATGAGTCTCATAATAGACGCTGTCTATTGACACTAAGTGAGCAGCAGGCAGTTGAAGCCTGGAGAACTCTTACTGCACAGCTGGTCACACTGGTCAGGTTCTCTCTTTTGGGTGTTTGGTTCTGAGGCATGGTTTAATTCTGTAGCCTAGACTGATTTGGACCTCAATGGATAGCCCAGGCTATCCTGGAATTCACTGCTCAGCCTAGGATCTCACACTCCTTGCTGATCCTCCTGACTCACTCTGTGGAGTGCTGGGCTTATAGCTATAGAACATGCCTGGCAGTATTTACTTTTCTTTAAAAGCTAAACAGTATTCCATTTTCTCTACTTTCTCATCAAGAAATAATACTAAAATTGTTTTCATATCTCTACTGTGATAAGCACTGCTGCATAGAACATGGGTGTGCAGGGGTCTCCCAGCATTCTAGAATCTCAATTTTGAGAGCTGTGAGATTTAGATATAGGCTTATCAAAAAATGTTCTGATAATAAAATACCAGAAAGTAAGAATTTTAATCATTACTTTTTCTGTTATAGTCAAAAATGTTGAAGGACACTGGTTCTGCCATGGCATAACATGTTATTTTATCCTGGATGAAAAACACTGGGTTGAATGCAAACAGACCTGCAAGGACTGCGGCTTTTCCATTTTGAATATAGAGGATAATGATGAACTGGTTGGTACAACAGACTCTAAACTCTAACATGCTTCTTTATTCATGTAAATCTCTTACCCTTGGATAGTGAGGCATGAGCCCACGAGTTTCAAATAAAAGAGTGCTTCAGAGGCTGTATGTGTTTTTCCTGTAATTAGGGAAGAAATCATACAGTTAAATTTCCCAGCTCATTGCTTTTGTCTCTCCATTTAGTTTCAGGATGCAGGGTCTCCTATTGAGGAGACTAATAACTAGGCAGGTAGTCGTGTCTTTGCAATCTCTTTTATTTCTCAGGAGTCCATAGGAGAAGCATGTCTTTCCCTGTTGAAGTTTAACCAGTTGGTACAGCACATCCTGTGAGTGACTGTTATTTATTTCCATAGAGTGCCAAGTAAATCCCCAGAGGCAGTTGTCGAGGGCTTGCTTTTTGGACTGCTTGAGATGAGTAATTGGGTGATAATGGAAAATAATTGCCCTCTGAACCAATATGCAAAATGGAAACGTCAAGAGAACTGTGCAACAAATAGTTATACCAGTAAACTTAATAAATCTGTCTACGATATTTACTTTATAGTATTCTTCGTATCAGAAAAGATGTCTATATTTAGAATCAAGTATTTAAGATAAAAACAAAGTGGACAATATGCTACCATTATCTGATTACATTTATTACTAAAGAAATATCTCCAAATATGTAGCTTATATTTTTCTAGAGAAATGCTTGGAGGATCAGCTTGACATCTCTGTTATTTAGAATATGGTAAAATTTACCTACCAATTTAATACATGTTTAAAAATTACAGCATCAAATAATTTTTAGTGTTAACTAATGATATAACTTTCCATTAGATACAGTAAACATAGGTAAATTTAAGAAATTTAAAGTGATACCATGACACTTGAATATGTCATGTAGGACACAAGAAATACTCCCTAATATCTCCCCTTTTCTTCCCCATGATGTCACTTTCAGTGTCTGAATTACACCATGGCCTCCTCTCTGGACTGTGGAACTTAGGTGCACAGCTTTTCTTTCTTTCTTTCTTTCTTTCTTTCTTTCTTTCTTTCTTTCTTTCTTTCTTTCTATATTTATTATTTATTTATTATGTATACAACATTCTGCCTCCTTGTATGCCTGCACCCCAGAAGAAGGCACCAGATCTCATTACAGATGGTTGTGAGCCACCATATGGTTGCTGGGAATTGAACTCAGGACCTCTGGAAGAGCAGGCAGTGATCTTAAGCACTGAGCTATCTCTCCAGCCCCAATGCACAGCTTTTCACAAAGGGTTTTTATCTTAATGAATTTGCTTTGAAGACAGGGGCCACCTATAATGCACTCTTCCCACAGGCCTCGGTAATCCTTCAGAGAGATTATTTGAATAATTTTATAAGATGTTGATGCAGGAAGAGTGTGAATTTAAGGCCAGCCTTGGTTACACACTGAGACTTTGTCTAAGAAACACAGTCACAAATTATTTAATGAATTGAGTATCACTGGACATCTGAAGTTTTCATATTAAATAACTTATGAAACTGACATCAATTTTGATATAAATGAGCTGCTCATGGGAAATCAATTTAGAAAATGAACATGGAGGGACTGAGGGGCCGAAGGACAGGACAGCAGAGAACTGACAAGGGAATAGCTGGGATTTTTTTTCGGTCATTATTTTTCATTAGACAGAAATTTTATGGTAAGATGTGTTGTTTTCTTTGCAGGCATTCCTTAAATCCAGACTTCATTTAAAGAAACATTGGATTGGATTAAAATATGATGCAAAGAAATGGGAATGGCAATGGGTTGGTAACAGCCCATGTAAACTGTGAGTTTCCTGAACCCTTACATTCTAACACTAATACAGTTGTTGGGAGGATTGTGTGAAAAGGCTTTTTGTTTCTCTCTCCAAAGCTTATGTATATTTTAAAACAGACTGTAAACCTTTTATATGTTTATTTTTGATTTTGTATTCTTTTGTCTGAATATGTCTTTACTGCATATTTCCTTCTTTTTCTGACCACATGAGTCTTTGATAAGTGGCATGGCTAGGACCAAAGTGGAAGATTTGGTGACTGGTTCCACCCCACCTCTTGATTCCCTGAAGGTCTAGATGTATGATGAAGGTACTGGCAGGAGCCACATTTATTGCCTCATCTCTGGAAGAGCTTTTGGGTCCCTGTTGCCATCAAGTCGAGCACTGTCCACTGCTCATGAACCCATTTTAAATGTTTGTTAGCAGGGCTTTTAAAAAGAGCAATGTCTGTTTTTTCCAATATTGCTGAGTCAGGAAGCTGCCTCATAGAGGAGCCTTGCCTCTGATTGAGGCTAGCAAACAGAGCCTACGAGAAAAGGCAGTTATCAAGATGCCACACTTGACTCCATTTTTGTGTGTTTAGAATGCTTTATTAGGCTTTTCCATGTTTTATGCGGATGTACATGGGGCTGAATTTGGCACCATTTTTAGGGGAAGTTTTCCTGTTCCTACTACCTGCTTCCAAAAAACCAATACAGAGACTTAAGATTACTCATAAATGTGTGGCCAATAGCTCAGGCATCCATTCTTTATAGTGGGATACCTTGCTCAGACTTGATGCAGGGGTGGGAGGACCTTGGTATTTCCTTACGCTTTAATGACTTCCCATGGGAGGCCTTATGCTTTCTGACAGAGTGGATGGAGGGTAGAATGGTATGAAGTGGGGAAAGCAGGAGGCAGGGGAGGGAGCACTGTGGTTGGTATGTGAAATTAAAAGAGAAATAAAAAATAAAATAAATTTATTTCTAGTAATAATGAACTCTATTTTACTTGTGGATAAAAAATTAGCAATATGAAATAGATGAGTTGAGCTGTGATCAAGGGATCATTTCAATGTTTTATTTTTTCTATTCATTTATTTTTGTGTTAATGTATACACGTGTGTGTGCTAATATCACACAGGACAGATGTAGTTAGAATATAATTGAAGAAGTCACTTCTTTCTTTCTCCTGTGTGGCATCTGAGGTTTGAACTCGGGTTATCAGGTTTGCTGATAGTGACCTCAATGCAGTGAGTCATGTCAATGGCCCAAGACCATTTTTTACGACTTTAGAGAAAGTGAAAGACCTTTAGTGATACTCTTATTTTTCATTTCATATTCTGTATATTTTGGTTAATATAATTTGTTTTAATAATCATGGTCTTCATCGCTGTAACCTTCATTTGTAAATAACTGCCCATTATACTTTTTTGTTTTATAGTGATTTGACAGTAATAAAATTAGGACGTGCCACAGGAGGCTGTGCATTTCTCAGCTCAACAGGAATACAAGATTATGATTGTAATAAACGCCATGGCTGTATATGTGAAAAAAGAGTGATAAAGTGCAGTCAAAGGAAAGGTAAAAATGGAATGTTGCCATCTGTGTTTGTTCCCTCTAATGATTTCAGACTAGTTAACACCTGAATGTTTTATTCACAGGTCTCAGTTGGCTGCATAAAGCAAGTGAGGAGCTAGAAAGGGAAGATGACTTTCCGAACTCTGACTTAACAAAGCAGAAGCCATCTTCCTTCCTGATAAAAAGAGAAGTTTATGTCAACAGTACTGATGCTCTCTGAACCTAGGCCCTGAGGAATCACTCTTTGTTTGCTGAATGAAACATAGAACCAAATATAGAACATTGATAAATGGCACACATATCTTATTATCTCTCAGTTAAATAATCTCTGTATTTGTGGCTTTGACATCACAATGAAGAAATAAAATGCAGTTGTGTGTTTCTGTTTTCTTGCTAGTTAGTTGATTACTGTTTGATATTTTTTTTTTTGCAGGTAGAAGAATTTATCTTTAAAAAGCATTTATTTTTTGTAAATTATAATTTCAGACTTACATGATGAATAGTTTCAAACTGGTTTAATGAACTTATACCATAGTCCAAATGTTCTCTTTATCTGATCTGCTTGATGGTAAGTAGAAACCCTATAGACATGGTAATATTCATTGAGGCCAGCTTGATATGATGTCTCAGGTGTATATTCTTACAGTACAACAGTTTGAAGAGAGTAAACCACATAGTAAAGTTTTTGAATATTGTGGGCTATAGAGTGAGATTCTGTCTCATGAAGCCTAATAATTACGATGATGATAATAATAATACTAAACTGTCCTTAAATATGTTCTAATGACAAATAAATTATTTTAAAACATCATTCTGAAGCAATAAATATTAGTATTGATAAAGTTATATGTTCTAATCTCTAATCCATGTTCATATTTGTCAGTCTTCTGGGTGATGCCACTGATGGAGGAAGGTCATTGGTTAATTAATAAAGAACCTGCTTGGCCCTGATAGGTTAGAAGATAGGTGGGTGGAGTAAAGAGAAGAGAATGCTGGGAGGAAGAGGAAGTGAGCTCAGACACCATGCTCCCCTCTCCCGTGCAGACACGATGAAGCTCTGACCCAGGATGGATGTAGGCTAGAATCTTCCCGGTAAGTGCACCTCGGTGATACACACATTAATAGAAATGGGCCAGGCAGTGTTTAAATGAATACAGTTTGTGTGTTGTTATTTGGGGGTATAAGCTAGCCAGGCAGCCAGAAGCCAGGCTCTGGGAAGAGGCCTGCAGCTCTTTCTGCATGCCACTGTTGATAATTTTCTCATGGTCAGGACCATGCAGTGCATTTATTTCTAATGTCATTTACTTCTGAAGTGATTATTCACTCATGAAATTTGTCTTTGGTATTAAAAACATAAAATACTGGTGTTGGAGTATGTGTGTGTAATATAATAATATAATGTCCCTGTTGCGGGAGGTCCTTCCACTCCTCCAGCCAATAGCCGCTAAGAACCAGCCTATTGGGGTGTGGTCTCTCTCCCTTTAAAAAAGCGGCTACTTCCCTTCTCACCCTCTTTGCTTCCTGCTCTGGTTCTGGCTACTAGATTTCTTCCTGATTGCACAGAGGGCTGTTGTCTGGGACGGTTATCTGTAAGATTTTTCCCCTTTAAATAAATATCACCCTATTAATCATAATTCCAAACTGGTGTGGTATTGTTTGTGACTTATGCCTTCATCTGGCGCCCAACATTTGGTTTTAGGACCCCCCTCCTTCCCCCTGCTCGGCTGCCTGCCGTGAGTTCAGCTTGGCGCGGGCCTGCACTTCCTCAGCCGCAACTTGTGCCTTGTGGCCTGTGCCTTGTGGCCTATGCATTGTGCATGGAGCCAGCAGTTTAATATTAATTATCACACAGTGGCTTTTCTTGCTGCAGTTCTTTATATTTTCCCTTTAGACACCTCAGATTGACTTCAAGTCCCCACGTACCCTATCGTCTGCCTCCCCACATGGATTTAAATTCCACAGGCCCGTGTAGTTTCTGCCAGCGTGGTTTGCTCTTTTCTGAGTCATTTTTAAATCTCCCTTGCAAGCACAGCTCTGAAGTGGCACGAACCAGAGAACACGGTTGCTGGTTGCCGAAAGCTGCAACCCCTCAGGGTGACTCTGTCACGTGGAGGCATACACAGCTTCCGGGTTACTCTTCTCTACCCCTGGATTCTGGGTTTATGGTTCCGTGTACGGAATTGATTTAATTATATTTACTTTGTTGAGCAACTTGCATTTCCCAGTTTTTAACAAATACTAGGCAGACACTGAAGCAGGACACCGTTTTTGTTGAGACTTGGCAAAAGCACCACCTGCTGGATAATAGGTAATATGGCAATTTTTATTCCCAACATGAATTTTACTATTTTGGTTACCAATACAATGGGTTATATCATGCAAGGTTTATATGACTATGGGGATAACTTAATTTACTGGTTACTAGGTTTCAGTATTCTTTTACATATTCTATCATTTAGGAAGAATATGGCACTTCTAAGAACCATACAATCTTTACTAGAAACTCATGCAGGTCAGGAGATTCAGGATTCAAAAGAGAAAATAATAAAAAGACTTGAAATGATTGAAGAAATTATTGGAGCTGGTGAACAGAGTAATAAGGCACAAGGACAGGATGCAATGCCAGCACCAGCTATTAGAACTGGCTTACCCAGGGTTTTAGTGACATACCCTATACTTAATTCTGACAAAGTGTCAAATTCTAAAGGCTCAAAGGGAGTCAGAGAAGCTAGATGGACACCAATAGCAATGAATGATCTAAAAGAAATTAAGCAGGCTGTTGTTAATTTTGACTTGCACTCTGCATATGTAAAGGAAATGATAAGGACTTGGGCTTCTAATGCTAGAGCTACCCCCCTGATTTCCATCAGTTAGTGTCTGCAGTTTTAGATAATGGACCTTCCTTGATGTTTGGAATTTATTTCAGAGAAGAATCCAAACATATGAAACAGCAAGGAAGAGCAAAAGGTGTCAAGGTTTTCCAAGATCAAATTCTTGGTGCAGGAGAATATGCTGATCCACAGGTCCAAGCTCTTTATGATGATGAAGTACTGTGTCTATGTCACCAAGCAGCTTTAAATGCTTGGAATAGGATACAAGATTCAGCAAAAAGGGTTGAATCATATACCAGAATTAGGCAGGGACAGAGAGAACCCTTTATTGACTTTTTGCAAAGATTAATTAAGGCTCTGGATATAGGGGTAACAGACCCAGAAGCTAGACAAATACTTCTTGAATCTCTAGCTTTTGAGAGTGCAAACATAGAATGCAAAAAGATAATTGGGCCTTTAAAGTCTAGATCAGCACCTATGGATGAATGGATTCAGCATACGATGAATGTTGAGACGTTTAGCTATAATGATGAATCTTGGGTAGAAGAAGCGATTTCCAAAGCAATGAGGAGACATCAAACTGCCAGGTGTTTTAATTGTGGTAAATTAGGACATCTCAAAAGGGATTGCAGGCACAGAATTTCTAGGAATAGTATCTCCTCTGGGAATGACAAAAATAGGAGACATTGGCCTTCAGGTATATGTAGGAGATGTGGTAAAGGCTGACATTGATCCAACGAATGCAGGTCAACAACAGACAGACAAGGCAACCCAATAACATCAGGAAACTCCTTGAGGGGCCTCTCGCAGGCCCTCAAGCCAACAGTGGCCCAGTCATTCCAAGTCACAGTGGAGAACGTGCTTCACCAAGAAAATTAAAAGCTCCAATTTCTGCTGTAAAAAGTAATACTGGTCTAAATGATGAATTATGCGTGGAGGATGAGTCAAAAAACCCAGTAGGACAGAGTAAACGTATATTTTGGCAGACTTCTATTAATGATCAAAGACCAAAGCTAAGAGTCTGTATAAATGGCACTTTTATTGAAGGCTTATTAGACACAGGTGCGGATGTAAGTATCATTACCTCAGAATCTTGGCATCCGAATTGGCCTCTTCAAGAGGTAGATGTTCAGTTCCTGGGAATTGGAACCCTATCTCATGTAAAACAAAGCACAAGATGGGTTGAATGCATAGGGCCCAAAGGACAAATAGGAAGACTAAAG
This sequence comes from Microtus obscurus, assembly GCA_963919715.1. NCBI lineage: Eukaryota > Metazoa > Chordata > Mammalia > Rodentia > Cricetidae > Microtus > Microtus obscurus. Next base: position 48,802 of record CAWTZC010001172.1, read on the forward strand.
CCATATATAGCCAATATTGCAATAAATTTATGGGGCCGTGACCAGCTCCAGCAATGGAATACCCATATTAACATTCCTGTAGTTCCAGGAACTCATAATTCTGGGAAGGATATGATGAGGTATTATGGAAAAAGGTCACCAGCCATTCAGATTGTACAAGAACATACAGCAAATACCAAACCTTTAGAGGTACCAAGATCCCTACCTTTAAAATGGCTAACTGAGAAGCCAATATGGATCAAACAGTGCCCTCTAGCTGAAGATAAATTACAGGCATTGGAACAGCTGGTCCACGAGCAACTAGATGTTCACCATATTGAAGAATCAACCAGCCCTTGGAATTCTCCTGTGTTTGTTGTAAAAAAGAAATCTGGTAAATGGAGAATGGTGACAGATTTAAGAGCTGTCAACAAGATAATTCAACCTATGGGCCCACTACAATCTGGAATTCCTTTGCCTTCTCTATTACCAAAAGTATGGCCTCTTATAGTTATTGATTTGAAAGATTGTTTTTTCACTATACCATTACAAGAAAAGGATAGAGAAAAATTTGCCTTCACAGTGCCTACTTATAATAACTCTCAACCTAATAGGAGATATAAATGGACTATCCTCCCAAAGGATATGCTCAAAAGTCCTACATTGTGCCAATATTTTGTAAGTAAGCCATTGGAAATAATTCATAAACAATTCCCCAGGTCCATAATTTATTATCACATGGATGACATCTTGTTATCTGATTCAAATAAAGATACTTTAGAAAGGATGTTTGAAGAAGTAAAGAGAGTCTTGCCTAGGTGGGGATTACAAATTGCCCCTGAATAGATTCAAAGAGGAAATTCTATTAATTACCTAGGTTACAGAATAGAGTTAGAGAAAATTAAAATGCAAAAGGCACAAATTAGGAGAGACCGGTTAAAGACGCTTAATGACTTCCAAAGATTGTTAGGAGACATTTCCAGTCTATGACCAGCTGTTGGATCTAATAGTTCATTTAAACAAAACCTTAGATGGTGATAAAGATTTGAATAGTCCAAGAAAACTGACAGCTGAAGCAGAAAAGGAACTGACAGTGATTGAGGCAAAATTATAGGAGGCACATGTGGCTAGGGTGAACCCAAATCTTAGCTGTATCCTAGTCATATTGCCTTCCAGAATTTCTCCTACAGGGATTCTAATGCAGAGGGAAGATATTATTTTAGAGTGGATATGTATTCCTAATAAACCAAGTAAAAAATTAAAAACTTATGTGGAAAAAGTCTCTGAATTGATTATAAAAGGTAAGCTGAGACTTCGTCAACTGGCAGGTAGAGACCAAACAGAAATTATGGTGCCTTTTACTACTGAAGAAATAAAAAAGTTATGGGAAGACAATGAACCATGGCAAAGAGCTTGTGCTAATTTTTTGGGAGAAATTAATAGCAACTATCCCAAAAGTGGTAGACTTAACCTCATAAAGAGAACTTCTTGGATTCTTCCTAGAATTGTATGTGGTGCTCCAATAACTGGAGCCCGTGCATTCTATACTGATGCAAATAAATCAGGGAAAGCAGGTTACAAGTCAGATGAATTGAGTAAGGTGGAACAAAGCCCTTATAATTCTGTCCAGAAGGCAGAATTATATGCCATTCTTATGGTGCTAAGGGATTTTAAAGAACCTCTTAATATAGTTACAGATTCACAATATGCAGAAAGAGTTATCTTACATATTGAAACCGCTGAATTTATACCAGATGACAGAGTTGATTTCATTGTTTGTCCAGGTACAAGACATCATAAGGAACAGGCTTTGTGGGATGTACATAACACACATCCGGTCCCATACAGGTCTGCCTGGACCTCTAGCACAAGGTAATGCTGAGATTGATCAATTATTAATTGTAAGCGTGTTACAGGCCTTATAATTTCATAAAAGGCATCATGTCAATATAAAGACCTAAAGAAAGAATTTTCCATTACTTGGCAACAAGCTAAGGACATATAAAGAGATGTCCTACTTGTTCTTTCTATAATCAAACACCGTTGCCTGCAGGAAGTAACCCAAATGGTACTAAGAGAAATGAAATCTGGCAGATGGATGTGTTCCACTTTATGGAATATTTGGTAAATTAAAATATGTACACCACCCCATAGACACGTATTCAGGTTTTCAATGGGCTACTGCCCTGTGCTCAGAAAAGGCAGATTCAGTAATCACACATTTATTGGAAGTTATGGCCATCATGGGTATACCTGCACAAATAAAGACAGATAATGGTCCAGCATATGTATCTAAGAAAATGAAATGCTTTTTTGATTACTATAATATAAAACACATTACAGGTATACCAAATAGTCCTACAGGTCAAGCAGTTATAGAAAGATCAAATCGTACTATGAGGGATATGCTGAACAAACAGAAAGGGACCAAAAATACCTCCAGAAATAGATTACATAATGCTTTATTAACCTTGAATTTTCTTAACGCTAATGAGAAAGGAACGACAGCAGCAGAAAGACATTGGATAATGGAAAAGTCTGCTGAACTAAATCAACCGATTTATTTCAAAGATGTGCTGACCTCTCAATGGAAGCCAGGAGATGTGCTACATTTGGGAATGGGTTTTGCTCTTATTTCCACAGGAGAAGAAAAATTGTGGATACCATCAAAATTAATAAAGTTTTGATTTGAAGAGGAGAAACATCTTGGAAAGGAGAAATAACAACTCATCCACAATGATGATATTTATACAGGTGGTAAGAAAAACATATAGAATGGGGGCAGGGTTCTCTTCTTATCTCTGCAGGAAAACACTCATCTTCAGAAAATTCAAGGGACCCTAGATGTTTGAGTACTGACAGATGGAAACTATTTACAACCCAATAAGATTCAGCAAGAAAATCAAATAGATCTCTTAAGTAAAATTATTCTACTCTTATCTTTAAATATGCATTAATGTGCATTTATTTATAAATATATAGAGCTGGTTTTGAAGTTGGACTCTGGCTCAGTCCCTTTCCAATTCCAAGACTGTCGGTAAGAGAAAAACCCAGAGTTTCTGGAGTTTCTGTCTCATGTCAAGAGCCATGATATGGGACAGAAAGAAGTATGAGTTTAAAAAACATCTTTTCTTTTCTTCATATCTATCATACTTTTCATTGAATATATCTATCATGCCTTTATATATATAAAGACATATATATATATGTCTATATGATTAATGTTTAAGTTTTTCACTATGAACAATGAGTTTTTCCTGAAGTGACATTTGAAGTTTCCAGGAAGAAGATGGGGCCTCATAACAACATCTCCACCTGGTTGATATGAGGTCATGATACTGATAGCGCTACTACAAGACCTGTTTTGGGTACCAGCTGCACAAGACAATCCCAACTTGGTTAGCTGAAATGGTGCACATCTTGTACAAAATTCTGGCCAGACCTCCACAAAATACTCAGAGACTATTTGCAATTTTAAAAGACATTGATCTTGAAATTTAACCATCATTTTACTTTCACAGGATCCCCTAGAAAGAACGTCGCCCCCATGACAGCTGGAAGTAATTCTAGAGGACGACATCCCCTCTTCCAGTAAAGTTTGCCCCTGGGTTTAGGGACATCATTTATTGGTTGGGAGGTTGGGGAGGGAGCTCAGGGATCATTTTGAAAAAAAAAAGAGGGATGATGGGATAATAGATTTGTAATTGTGAGTTACTGTTTTCAGACAAATATATTGGTATCAATTCTTGTATATTGATACAAAGTTAAATTATATTGACTATTGTATGCATGCATGTTTCTACTTCTGTTTAAAACATCTTTTATGTATTGACTTATATTATATTGATATGTATACATATATTGTATATATTTACCATATTGCAGTATACATTTCTACCTCTGATTAAGATACTTATATATTGTTTGTGTATTGATATATATTTACTGTACTGCAATGTATATTTGCACATTGTTTATATTTGGAGGTCATTGTTCTCATTTGTTTCACAGTCGTTTATTGTCTTAGTCTTTAAGTTAGATAGATATTGAGAATTATATAGATTAATAGTCATCTAAATTTGTCATTTATAATTAGACTAATCAGGTTCTTTAGATATATAGAGATTATACTCAGTATAGATAGATAATGTTCAATCTCTTCAAAGAGCTGTAGAAAATGGCCTTTAACTAACTTAGAGTTTTATGGTAGTGAGACACAATTGCTCCTGGCAATACCACTCTATTCCCAAGAGAATGTTGAGCACCAAAGACACTCTACCTGGAGACTTTCTTTTTGGCAGAACTGGCCTTTGGGCAAAGAAATGCCCATACCTCAACCACTGACAGAGATACAGAGCATGCATCAATGGATAAAACGGGACGGTCATGTCCTGCGAAGACAGGGTAAGATAGTTTTGAAGAGTTGCTTGCCTCTGAAAATGGTATGTCAGTTATGTTAGGCCTTAGCCAAAGTTGGTTGCTTCAATGCTGAAAACATGACTTTGGGTGATTGCCCAGGTAGCTAGTTGTCTCTGATTTGTTGCATGTTTTGAAGTTGTTTTACTGAACTTCCTAATTACCCAGGTAACATTATTTCCCTTCTCAGATCTTCGATCGGATTGAAGACTATATAAATGTAGTTACTTTTTTCTCATGACTTGGCCAAGTTATTTATTATACAAGACCTAAGCTAGTTAGAATAGGATATGTGTACTTATTGTATATAATTTTGTAGTAGGTTTAGAACTCTCTTACTTAAACAAAAGGGGGAGGTGTTGCGAGAGGTCCTTCTGCTCCTCCAGCAAATAGCCACTAAGATACAAGCCCATTGGGATGTGGTCTCTCTCCCTTTAAAAAAGCGGCTACTTCCCTTCTCACCCTCTTTGCTTCCTGCTCCGGTTCCGGCTACTAGACTTCTTCCAGATAGAGCAGAGGGCTGTTGTCTGGGATGGTTATCTGTAAGTTTTTTCCCCTTTAAATAAATACCACCCTATTAATCATAATTCCAAACTGGTGTGGCATTGTTTGTGACTTACACCTTCATGTCCCCACTTTAAGTCATGAGAAATATGAGTTTTCTCAAATATGTATATGTCTTCTAGCACCATTGTGAATAATAGTTTCATGTCATCTTAACACAAACTTGAGTTATCTGAGAATTGGGAACCTCAATTGAGAAAGTGCTTACATAAGTTCTTGTAACACCTGATTTTGTGTTACACCCTCAGTACAGTTCGCGCGTCACTGTACCGAACATGAGTCGAGCGAGGACCTGGAGATTGAATAGAACACACAGAGAGATCAGGGTCATTTGAAAGGAGATCAGCCAAATGCCACTTTATTCAGAATTGGGGGAGTCCTTATCTACCTAACTGCAGCACAAGGATCTCCACCCAGGCAGTTGGGAAATTACCATATTAACAGTGGAGTAAATGCCCTGCAGCTAACCACCAGGCGGGGCAAGGATAACACAGAAACACACAGGAAGCTTAGTTAGCTGATCATAAACTGTCCCCAGGAATGCACCCCAGGAATAAGGGAGACCAGGGCCCTACAGGTCCCCCTTTTATATAAATTATGACTAGGCCTGTCTTGTGTGGCATTGGAAGTCAGGCAATACTCCTTACCTGTCATGGGAAAGCATCCAGATCAAAACACATTTCCTCTCTTAGGTTGAGGCAGCCCCCCAAAAGCCTTTCCTGTCTTTGGCTCACTAGTCATCCATCACCGAGTTCAGCCAGATTTGTGCTGAAAGATTCTCTGGGGCAATAGCTAAGAGGACTTGCCACGTGGCAACATTTACCTTAGCTTGCCTTTGGCTCTGGCATCATAACCATGAAGATGATCCTCCAGCACCTGTAAGCATCCCTTGAAGAGATTGTGCCTGCTCAATCCTTAATAATTCTGTCCAAATTGGAGCCCTTTAAGTAAGGTCTCAGCCCTGGTGAAAAGAACCCTGGTATAGCTAACTAGAATAATTTTAAGAGCCAATTTATAAATTGTACACCTCAGGTCCAAGAAAAACAGCAATAAGCTTATTACTGTAACATCTAGCAGTAGTCTTTAATCACAACCAAGAGCAAAATCAACTGCAATATTCATTAGTGAATTTAGCTCAATTTGAATGGCTAAGGCATTTGCAACCTGCCCTGAGAAGGTATCCTTTGTGCTAGCAGGAAGCAACTGACTGACTAATGAAAAATCCAGCAGCTTTAGCTGCTGTGGCAGCAACAGTTGTGGCTGCCAATATCATGGGATGGGTAGATGGGTAGAGGAACAATCCTTGGCACTCAGACTACTACAGCCAGCTCCTCAGGAAATCTGCAACTCTTCAGTTGACAAGCCAGAATCTCTTTGATCTCCTGACTATGTCCTGTCTTCAGGCTTCTGGACAGGAAAATCCACAGCATGCACCAGCTGCTCAGGTACCCATATTGGATTGTCAGCATCCTGTGGGAAAACACAAACAGCCCCTTTTCTCCACACCAGTACAGGATCTGGACCATACCAGGTGCCATCTGATAGATTTTTCCATTTGACATGAGGCATCCAGCAAGAATCTGGCTGCCAATGCCTGTCAGCAGCAGTATGAGATTGAGCATCAACAGTCAAAAAATTTAAAGTGTATAAAATAAAAGATAAATGATCTCTGGGGGTGGAACCATATTCCCCCTTTTTTGTTTTATGTAAATAGGCTTTGAGCACATGATACGCTCGCTCCACCATAGCTTGTCCTTGAGGATTATAAGGTATTCCCGCTTTGTGAGAAATTGAAAACTCAGAGCAAAATTTAGCAAATCCAGTGCTAGTATAGGCTGGTCCATTATCAGTCTTTATAGTTTTAGGAACTGCCATGTAGGCAAAAGCCTGGAGACAATGACTTCTAACATCCCGTAATCTTTCTCCTGTGTGAGCTGAGGCAAAAATGAGATCAGAATATGTATCCACGGTTACGTGAACATATTGCTTGTGCCCAAAAGAAGGAACATGGGTGACATCCATTTGCCATAAATGATTAGGAGCAAGCCCATGAGGATTAACTCCCAAATGGGGAACAGTTAAAAGTTCTGTACACAGAGAGCACTTTTTAACAATATTAGTGGCTTGCTCTTGAAATGTCTTAAGATGAAATCTTAAAGATCCAGCATCGAGATAAAAACGATTATGAGCTTTTTCTGCAGCTTCATAAGACTCCTGACTCACTACATAAATTTGACTAGTAAGCTGATCAGCCAAAGCGTTTCCCTCACTCGAAGGACCAGGGAGGTTAGTATGAGCCTGCAAATGCCCTACGTAAATGGGTACAGATCGGGCCCAAAGTAAAGTTTGAATAGCCAATAACTGCATCTGGACTCGAGATACAGAGGCAATATAAGCTGCAGTTTCCAACAGTGCAAGAATTTTGCTTATATACTGACTATCAGTAAAAAGGTTAAATGGAATATCAGTATATTTCTCTAGGGCCATCTGGACAGCAACCAATTCAGCCACGTAAGCAGAGTTATTATTAACAGACTGAATATCAAAATCAGGAGGGGAGGCTACTACAGCTCTCTCAGTGGAAGATCCATCAGTAAACACATTTTGTGCCCCTGCCAGAGGCTGCAAAGAAATAATTTTAGGGAAACATAGAGGATTATTTTTAAAGAAGGTGACTAACTTATCAGAAGGATAATGATTGTCTAACTTGCAGTGATTAGTGCATAAAAATAAAGTCCAATCTTCAGCAAAATTTTGCAACCAAGTTATTTCTGCCTGGGTATATGGTGTAATAACCTTATCAGGTAACATTCCAAAAGTTTGCAAACTAAGCTTATATCCTTTCTGAATAACACGTAGCACAGCTGATGGATATGAGATAACAATTTTTACTGGTGACACATGTTCATGTACCCACAGGATGGGTCCTTGCTGCCAAAAAACTCCAGTAGGACTATGCTTGGAGGGGAAAATTATCAACAGCAGTGGCTGACTATAGTCAATATAATGAATATAAGCAGAGGCAAGCTTTTCTTCAATTAAAGAAATACATTGTCTTGCTTGAGGTGTTAACTCACGAAAGGAGGTTGGGTCTGGATTCTTCTGTAGATTGTCAAAAATTGGTTTTAAGTCTCCTGTAGGAATTCCCAGACTTGGCCGGACCCAAGCAATTTTTGAAAAGTCTCAGTGCCTTTATCAATGGCTCCTCAGTCAGCTCCCCATTGTCAGCCACCTTCAGAGAGTCCAGTTTAATCACATGCTCATTCAGTCCCAGTCCAGCTGGATTAGGTGAGCTCCCATTAGAACAGGCACACTGTCTCAGTTGGTGGACCAAGCCCTCGTGGTCCTGACTTCCTTGCTCAGCTTCTCCCTCCTTCTGCCCTTCAACTGGACCTTGGGAGCTCAGTCCGTTGCTCTGATGAGGGTCTCTGTCTCTATCTCCATCCCTCACCGGATGAAGATTCTATGGTGATATTTGAGATAATCATCAGTGTGATAGTGAGGCAAGGACAGTCCAGGCACCCTCTCCTCTGTTGCCCAAAGACCTAGCTGGGGACATCCCCGTGGACACCTGGGATCCTCTCTAGAGCCAAGTCTCTTGCCAATCCTAAAATGGCTCCCTTAATGAAGATATCTTCTTCCCTGCCCCTATATCTGCCCTTCCTCCATCTCTACCCTCCCACTCCCCCAAGCTCTCGCATTGGGAATTAACCTACCTCAGGATCCAGCAATACCACTCTTGGGAATAAATACTACAAAAGCATTTGTTCAACTACGTTCATAGCAGCATTATTTGTAATAGCCAGAACCTGGAAACAACCCCTCAATGGAAGAATGGATAAAGAAAGTGTGGAATATTTACACAGTAGAGTACTACTCAGTGGTAAAAAATAATGACATTTTGAATTTTGCATGCAAATAGATGGAAATAGAAAACACTATCCTGAGTGAGATAACCCAGACCCTAAAAAATGAATATGGTATGTACTCACTCATTAGTGGACTCTAGCCATAAACAAAGGACATTGAGCCTATAGTTCGCGATCCTGGAGAAGCCAAATAACAAGGTGAACCCAAAGAAAAACATATATAGATTCTCCTGGAAATTGGAAGCAAAGAAAATTGCTGGGCAAAAGTTGGGAGCATGAGGGTGGGGGTAGGGATGAGGGTGAAGTTGGGGGAAGAGGAGAGGGGAGAGGGAAGGGAGAAGGGAAAATGGACTTTTTAAAAATACAGTGTAATCTGATTCTTGTTTCCCCTCCCACATCTCTTTCCAGATCTTTTACACTTTCCTCATCCACCCAAATGCACACCCTTTCTTTTTTTCTTTATTTTGGATATAAACTGGCATCTAAATAATAACACTAATGTTAATAATAATTAAATAAAATTAGGCAAAATTAACAAAGAAATGAATCTTAACAGGACAAAATCAGAAGAAAAAGATTTTTTTAAAAAGGTCAAGAAATGCACAAAGATTCAGAGACAGATATATTTGCACAGACAGAAATCCAGTAAGAAAGCAAAACTGGCTGCAGTGATATTCATGCACAGGACTGGTAAGAAAAAAAAAACAAGTCCTGTCGAAGCATTATGACACAAACAATCTACAAAATTGTCATTGAATCCATTTTGGGTTGGCCTTAAAATGCAGGCAGGGCTTGGGGCCTGGCTGTAAGAGTTGTTTGTATATTCAGCGAGACCCTGTTGGAGAAAACCATTTTTTTTTTCATTTGCAAGTGGTTATAAATTGGAGATAGCTGCTGTACTAGGAATGTGAGCTTCTGTTCATTTCCTTTCTTGTTGATTTGACATCATGAGGCCAAGACTTGTACAAGTACTGTGCATGCTGTCATAATCTCTGGGAGTTCACATGTGTATTAGTTTTTGGGCATTTAGAATACCCTGTTTCCTTGTTGTCCTCCATGCCCTCTGACTGCTGTTCTTAAATTTGGAGTGATTTCTGTGATTAAATCAAGCCCATTAAACTGGTGAAAAATATAAAGTACTCTGATAAAGAGAACGAGGTTTCAGTACTGCTGTTGTTTCAGCTGTGGATCCTTTCATACTCAAGGTAATCAGGCAGGTCCAGGGAATGTCACCAAGCTGCCACTGCCAGCAAGTCCTACACAGTCCAAGAGAACCAGTGACCCTTCCTACTGGGTTTTATTGGGTCACCAATCTCCAGAGACAACCATGCCCATTGGGCCAAGCTGCCCCATACAATTGGCTATTGGAAAAATTAACACACCATTTCCCTCTTTCAGTCTAAAATAAAAAGGAAGGATCTAATCCTAACCATAGTGAAAATTATGTACAATAGAAACATCTATCAAGTAAGTGATACATCTTAGATGTCCAGACTCTAGGTAATAGACAATTTTGTAGAGATTACTCCAATAGCTCTTCTTTCCTGCAGAATCTAGGTTTGTACCTCATATGACTTTAGTTAAAATTCATGAGGATTGTAACTGTAACTATCAAGTCTTAATTCGCATGAAAGACCTGAGAAAGAAAATAAAACTACCTGAGTAAGCAGGAAGTGTGAGCAAGCAACTTCCAAAAACTGCAAGAAATGACCAAAACAGCTGGCTTCCTTGACAGTCAGCCGAGGTCTCTCTCCAACATTGGGGTATACAACTTTGGCTATAGGCCAAGAATAACTAACAGACCATTTTAAGAAGCAGAACAATGTGAAGGACTATCCAATCCAGTCTTGGCAAAGTTTGGCAGTCACTTTTCTTTGTGCTCTGCTTGTCTGGATTGGACAGTGTACTTACTTTCAGCAGTTGAGACAAGGACAGATTTTTGCCTAATAAAACAGTTTTGCCAAGAAGAAAAAAAATCCATGTGGAGTGTCTTCATTGCCCTTCATCTTCTTGTGGGTAGATCAGTAGTGCCAGGAGCAGACATGACTCATGTCAAAAGAATTCTAAGTTGTTAAAACATGTAAGTGTCATATTCTGTAGTTCATTGAAGTGATTGAAGATCATCTATCTATTTGGATAATATCTCTATGCACTTAGAAGACCTAACTAACATAAGGATAAGTTTGACAATATGGGTGACTATGAAACTTTAATTCTTATTAACTTTTATAGCTCAAGTACTAAAGACTCACATTATAAAAATAAACAAGCAGTTGAGGTAAAATCTTATGCAAAATTAGAAACAGATGCACAGTATAAGGACAGTAACCTCAAAGTTGTACCAAAATATAAAAATATCTTAACCAAACGTAGAAATGTATAATGCAATATGACAAAATAGCCTTAATTTGCATCAATATACAAAATATCCTAAACAGAAGCAGAAACATACATACACTATAGCAAAAGTGATCTTACATATATATATATATATATATATATATATATATATATATACATATATATATATATATATATACAGAAGTATCTTAAACAGAAGTAAAAAAACATACAGTATAACAAAAACAACATTGAATTTGTAACAATATGCAAGAATTCATACCAATGTAAATTATTTAAAACTCAGTTGCTTTTTTGTTTACAAGTACATTTAATAACTCATCTTATTATCCTATCATATTTATCATATTTATCCTCCCTTTTTCCATTCCAAATAATATTCCTGTGTCTAATTTCTACTGTTCTGTTCCCAATTTTAGCAACTACAGATGACAATTATCCATAACCCAGAGGGGAAAAAAACCCAAAAATCATCCACCCCACCTACTGGAAAAGGGGAAGTCATTTTCTTAGAATTACTTCCTGCTGTCTTGGGGGCAACGGCATCTCTATGAGATGCTATAAAAAACAAAACAATGGGTATGTCTTAGAAGAACTAGCTATAACATTTGTAGTCAGTCTCTGAGCAATGGGTAAAGCTTATCTGAAGTTCTGGATGGAGTGTTGCAAGAGGGTAGACTATCTCAGGTAGCTACCTTGGAATTGTCCTGAGCAGTTTGTTGTCCAAAACTGAATGCAGAGTGGCATTTATCAGTTCAATGGCATTATTATGACCTAGGTAGAATTGTTGTTGCAGGGTCCCATCATCTCTATGGAAACTTTACAGTTTTTATGAAAACTTATTATTTACTTTAAACAACTAAAAGTTTAAATTTTTAGATAAAGTTATACCTAATGAAAGGCTCTAAAGAGTCAAAATAAGTATGATTTTCTCATTCCCAAGGGCAACTGGGGAGGTGTAGGGAAGGTAACCAAACCACAACTGCCAGCAAGCCTTCCACAGTCCAAGAGAGTTATTGACACTTTCACCTGGGGTTATATCAGGTCAAGTATCTCCAGAAAAGACCATGCCCACTGGGCTAAACCAGCCCATACAATTGGCTATCAGACCAAATTCCCACAATATATACTCTTTCTGATTCCTCATTCATAGGGTTGCCTGAGCCATGGAAATTTCCCACATGGAATTGAGTGTCCCAAGGTTTCTCATTTTCTGTATATTGTATATATGTAGGTCTCTGTATTTGTTCCCATCTGCTGCAGGAGGAAGCTTCTATGATGATGGCTGAGTTAGGCAGAGATCTATGAATATAGCAGAATGTCATAAGAAGTCATTTTCTTGTTATGTTCCTAGGGCAGAAAAGTTGTGTCTTTGTTCTATCTAGTCTCAGGTTCTTTGCAATACAACAGCATTGGTATGGATTCTGTCTTATGAACTGGACCTTAACTCCAATCAGATATTGGTTGGTTACTCCTCCAAGCTTAGTGCCATTATTGCACAAGCATATCTTTCTGGAAGGGTGCTCTTTAGAATGAAGGGTTTGTAGTTGCTTTGGTGTTTATCTTTCTCCTTTGACAACAAGCCAATTAACTTCAAGGGTTGTGAACACTATTTAGAAAAAATAAAGGCTCTAGTTAGGAACCAGCTTGACTTCTCCAAGTTTAATGAGTTGTGTAGGTGTTTAATTTGTGGAGAAAGTACAATAACCTTGGTAACAGCCTTGCTTTGTTTGTTTTTGAAATCAAATGGAGCCCCTTTGTGATGGAGGTGGGCCTTGTATCTTATCTATTGCTTTCATTGGTTAACTAATAAAGAAACTGCCTTGGCCCTCATAGGACAGAAAATTAGGTAGGCGGAGTAGACAGAACAGGATGCTGGGAGAAAGAAATTTCACCATTCTTGATTATTATGACATGAAAATCAAAACCTCTTTGAGATATCATCTTATACATGTCAGAATGGGTAAGATAAACAACACAAGTGAAAGCTCACGCTGGCGAGTCCAGCTATATTACACTTGAGCATATTCTCAAAGGACCCTACCATCTTATTCCAGAGATACTTGCTCAACAGTGTTCTTTGGTGCTCTATTTATAACAGCCAGCATTTAGAAACAAACTACAGGTCCATCAATAGATGAATCAGATACATTTTTGGCTTGCAACAAGATTGAGTGAAAATGAAGTTTGCATATCTTTAACTGCTTAGTCATCTCTTCAGCTTTCTCAAATTATTATTTTTGAGCAAAGAGTTTACTTTTGCAATTCAGAATCACTCTGTTTGGACTAATGTGGGAATTATCCACTCCATAACAAAGGAGTTATCCAAACGTGGAGAATATAGAGTGACAGATATCATTCCTTACCTTCTAGCCCCTTGCAAGCTCTATATTCTGAATACAAATGTTATCATAATTGATAAACTGTCAATTAAACATAAACATTCATGATGCAAGGTAAGGATATTTTCTAATAATGTATGATATTTTCATCTTTTTAACATTATTCTTAGCATCATTAATAGAGGCGCATGAATTTGGACATCATGATAAAGCTGCCCCATGCACTGCAGGGAGAACATCTTGATCACATACAGGTAATGCATTGGGAAAGAAGGAATAAAGAAAAACATACCCACTTTTGATGTGGAATTTCCCTCTGTATGCTGTGATTATCATTGATAAATAAAGGAACTGCTTTGGACCTATAGCAGAGCTATAGGGGTACAGAGTTAGGCAGGGAAAACTAAGCTGAATGTTGGGAGAAAGGAGGTGGAGTCAGAGAGAAGCCATGTTGCCCTGCTGGAGCTGGACTTTACCTGGTAAGCTGCTGCTCCATGGCGATACACAGATTAATAGAAGTAGGTTAATTTAAGATGTAAGAACTATCTATTACCTGATAACAATCACAGAGGCTAGAACAGTTTTCAATTTCTGGCATAGGAGGAGAGCATTGACCTTTGTGGCCAGCTTCCCTTGGCCCTTAAGTCTCCTCAGGCCTTACGGGACTCTGTAAGTCTGAAGAATACTAAAAACATCTTGAGTTTGAATAACTCACCTTCTGGTTGCTCATCTTTGATGGAAACACAAAAGGTTTAAATTAAACCTTATATTAGGATGATATCTAGGTAAAGAAAAAAGTTAAAATATGCAAATTTAGAACTTTCCACAATTTGATACTTGAGTGGGAAAGAAGTTTATTAGCTTTTTTAAGGATCTAAACTCTACAAACAGTGTGGACACTGTGGCTTCCAGAAGACCTGAAAAACCTTTTAACTAGTGGTTACATTAGTGATTGTTAGGAGGTATGGGAAAAAAACCCCTAGATTTGCAAATAAAAAATTGGGTGGTGATGGCCATAAGAATGCTTGGCAAAACTGGTGCCACTTATGTAACTGACATAATTCTAAATGTTTATTAACATATCAAAAATTTAAAACTTGGTTAAAACCAATGTCTTTGCCTTTAAACTTTTGCAAGTGTTGTGATACGCATATGGATATAAAATGATCTTGCTGTCTTTTGACCACATGTACAAAGTGTATGCAAAAATTATAAAAAAGGAATACTACAGGAAATTAAAATTTCAGAGTCCATATTTTATAATAGAATTCTATTGAGTTAAAGCCTGTTCCTTCAGTCAACAGCCTTTAAGATATGGTGCTATGGGAATTTCTTCTGCTCCTTCAGCCTTCTGGGTGCAAGACTCTGTTCCTGTTCCCCGTTCATGCAAAGGATTGTTATCTAGGACAGGGATCTGTAATTCACCCCTAAATAAATTACCATTTATTATTCATAATTCTAAACTAGTGTGGGATTATTTTGTTACTTCTGCTATCAGTTATATATTCAAGTTGCCTTTTATTTCACTTATCAGTGATTTTAATTTTATTTATTTATTTATTTATTTTTGTTTTGAGATAGAGATTCATGTCAGCCAATTCAGTTTTGAACTCCTGATCTTTGTGTATCCATTTCTCAGATGCTAGGGCTACAATCAGGTATGACTGTGCCTGTCCTATCCTGTCCTTTTTCTATTGAAAGGTATCAACCATACTTATTTTATATGTTAGTTGCCAACTATAGTGTCTGAAGTTTTATGGATTTAATATACTCTTTCTGCTGGGTTTTGTCACAATGGCATTTTCTTTGTGGTATTTAGTGAATTTACTTTTCAACAGCTGCAGAAACTGTCTGATGCACTGACAGTGGTAACTTTCTCAGGAGCCTTTCATTCAGTGCCTGAGATGGCAGGTCTGTCTCACTTGTACTTCAATGTGGTCCTGCCAGTATAAACATCTAGGTATCAAATCTGCAAAGGGGAAATATTTTCCCCTTTCATCCAAGGGTACTTTCAAACAGGCTGTCACAAAAGTGGCCAGAGGACAGATAGCCTTACAAAATATATCAGTATGTTCAAAGCACAAAGATTATTATTATTATTGTTATTAATTTTGATTTTTCTATAAGAAATGTAATTTCACACAAGCTAGCTCTGCTCCACCTGCCTCTACCTTTCAAGGGCTAGAATTGATGGTGTTCACTATGAATAGTCATAGAGTTAATGAATTTGTTTGTAGCATATAGCCAGACAGAAATGGACACATTTAGAGTGAGGAGCCAGGGCCTGAGAGGATGACTGTACCTGATTAGGTGATGTTTGTAGACCTTGACTATGCTGCACAACTGTTCCCAGATGATGGTGTCATTACTAGGGACAGCCTTGAGGCATAAAGGAAGTCCAATGGTCAGAAGTTTTCTGTGGAATCCACAAGCATTCCTACTGAATGGGAGAAGATCTTCACCAACCCCGCATCAGACAAAGGTCTGATCTCCAAAATATATAAAGAACTCAAGAAATTAGACATTAAAATTCTAATTAACACAATTAAAAAAATGGGGTACTGGACTGAACAGAGAATTCTCAACAGACAAAGTTCAAATGGCCAAAAGACACTTCAGGTCATGTTCAACCTCCTTAGCAATCAGGTAAATGCAAATCAAAACAACTTTGAGATACCACCTTACACATGTCAGAATGGCTAAAATTAAAAACACCAATGGAAGCCTATGCTGGAGAGGATATAGAGTAATGGGAACACTCATCCATTGCTGGTGAAAATTAAAAGTTGTGCAATGACTTTGGAAATCAGTGTGGCAGTTTCTCATGAAATTGGGAATCAATCTACCTCAGGATCCAGCAATACCACTCTTGGGAATATACCCAAGAGATTCCCAAAAATACTACAAATGCATTTGTTTATCTATGTTCATAGCAGCATTATTTGTAATAGCCAGAACCTGGAAACAACCTAGATGCCCCTCAATGGAAGAATGGATAAAGAAAGTGTGGAATATTTACACATTAGAGTACTACTCAGCAGTAAAAAAAAAATAATGACTTTTTGAGTTTTGCATGCAAATGGATGGAACTAGAAAACACTATCCTGAGTGAGGTAACCCGGACCCAAAAGGATGAATGTGGTATGTACTCACTCATAAGTGGATTCTAGCCATAAATAAAGGACATTGAGCCTATAATTCGTGATCCTAGAGAAGCTAAATAAGAAGGTGAACCCAAAGAAAAACATATAGTTATCCTCCTGGATATTGGAAGTGAACAAGATTGCTGGGCAGGGTTTGGTAGCATGGGATGGGGGTAAGGGGAGAGGGGGGAAAGAAGGGAGAAGGGGAAGATGGGAAGAGCTTGGGAGAATGGGATGTTTGGGATGGAGGAGGGGTGGATGTGGGAGTAGGGAAGTACTTAATTAAGGGAGCCATTTTAGGGTTGAGAAGAGACTTGACTCTAGAGGGGTTCCCAGGTGTCCACAGAGATGTCCCCAGCTTGTTACTTGGGCAGCAGAGGAGAGGGGGCCTGAACTAGCCTTATCCTATAGCCACATGATGAATATCTTGCATATCACCATAGAACCTTCATCTGCCGATGGATGTAGATAGAGACAAAGACCCACTTTGGAGTACTGGACTGAGCTTCCAGGGTCCAAATGAAAAGCAGAAGGAGGGAGAAGATGAGCAAGGAAGTCAGGACCGTGAGGGGTGCGTCCACCCACTGAGACAGTGTGACTGATCTAATGGGAGCTCACCAAGGCCTGCTGGACCAGGACTGAGTGAACATGCGATCAAACTGGACTCTCTGAATGTGGCTGACAATGGGGGATGACTGAGAAGCCATTGATAAAGTCACTTGAACTTGTTTCTACTGAAAAAAAGAATGATTGAAGAATTAAAAAAGTTTTACCAAAATGGGGATTACAAATTTCTCCTGACAAAATACAGAGAAGATATTCTGTCAATCTCCTAGGTTATAAAATAGGACAAAAAATTAGAATAAAAAATGTGTTTCACAGAGTTACTTGCACACAAATTGGCATGAGAACTTTATTCGTAATTGTTAAAACTTAGGAACACATCATACGTTTATGTGAGAATGGAGAAATATCACGATGTGTTTGTATAACTCTCAAAAGTACTTTGCAAAAAGAAAATGAACCTCTCATCTGTGTAGCTCAAGTTACCTAAAAGATAGTAAGAGTAAAAGATGCAGTGAAAAATAGAGCCAAATACAAATCTCTACTTAGTATATGGCATTCTGGACTATGACTTCCTAATTTACAGTACAAGAGAGCATATGTCTGCTTTACTGGGCCCAGGTAGGGCAAGAAGTAGAAAAGAACTTTAGGTGGCAAAAATAAAGTGCCCTGTTATGATTTGATTGATCTCTTAGTTAGAGTTTCTATAGTTGTGATCAAACACAATGACCAAAAAGAGGAGGACTGTAGTAGGAGTTGCGGGCCTCTTCCCACAGCCCATCCCCCGGCCGCCTGGCTAGCTTATGCTCCGAAATAACAACACACAAACTGTATTCATTTAAACACTGCTTGATCCACTAGCTCTAGCCTCTTACGGGCTAATTCTCATATTTTGACAAACCCATTTTTAGTAGCACCAGTCTTACCGGGAAAGATTCAGCATGTCTGACCTGGCGGCTTGCTTCATCGAGTCTGCCTGGGAGAGGGGAGCATGGCATCTGAGCTCACTTCTTCTTCCTCCCAGCATTCTGTCCTGTTTACTCCACCCACCTATGTTCTAACCTATCAGGGCCAAGCAGTTTCTTTATTAATTAACCAATGACCTTCCTCCATCTGAGGACAAGGTTTGTTTGACTTACACTTCAGCATTGCTGTTCATCATCGTAGGAAGTCAAGACAAAAACTCAAACCTGGCAGGAACAGGAGGCAGAAGTACTGATGTACAGAGAATGGAGAGGTGCTGGTTACTGGAAGTTTCCCATGGCTTGTTCAGCCTGCTTTCATATAGAACACAGGACTGTCATTCCAGGGGTTATACCACCTATAAAGGACTGAGCTCTCTCAGTCTGTCACTAATTAAGAAAAGGCTCCACAGGCTTGCCTACAGCTAGATCTTATTGAGGCTCATTCTCAATTGAGGTTCTCTCCTCTCAGATGAGTCTAGCTTGTGTCAATATGATATAAAACTAACATGCACAATGGTTCATGAAGATATGTACATGTTTTTAAACTCATATTTCAAATGACTTACAGTGGAGACATTAAATTACATATACACTCAAAGGTCAAATTTGATATTTTTAATGTCAGGGTCAAAAAATGAAGGCATCATAAGTCTATAACCATTTTAGTGCTAAAGGACATTACAAGTGAAAGCACAAATGTTAGTGAATGTGAGGAAATATCAATAGTGATATAACCTAGAAAACTTACAATTATTAATATGGAGTATGGAACAGATCATATACTAAGTCAATACTAAATTTTTTGAGTTTTTATCATTTTAGTATGATGTTATAGTAGAAATAGCTTAGAAAGTATTTATGGACAGTTTAGTATTTTATAATTACCACCATCATTATTATTATGCTTCCTGAGACAGAGTGGGTTTTTTTTTTTTTTGTAGCCCATGATGGCCTGAAGCATACTATGTAGCCCAGACGGCATTCGAACTCAAGTACTTATAAGATTATAAGTCTGAGCCATGACATCCAGCTCTCCCCAAAGAATATTCCTGTATCTAGGGGATTTCAACCTATCAACAAATTGATCAGACAGAGAGGAAAGAGAAAAGGAGAAGAGAGGAGACAGAGAGCAAAATTACAAACACTAAGCAACCAACTGACAAATAGAACCCTGAAACTGCATCCTAGTTCTTAATTATGATGTCAAAGCAGTGGAATATTGAAATGGTTTATCATAGTGATGATGTTTACTTGTGATATTTATCAGAGTTCTGCCTTTGTTTTTGTGTGGCATTCGGGAAACAAAGGAGTGATTCCTTAGACTTGGAACAAAGGGCATTTGTTTTCCAGACATAAGTTCTGAGTATAGTAGGAAGGAAGATGACTTGCAGTGTGTAGTTAGATTTAAGCAGAACATTCCTTTTATTTCCAGCTCATTGCCATATTTGCTCAGCTGATTGAGCCCTGCCGTTACAACATTTAGTCATTAAGCAGACACAAATCATCACAGGATATCAGCAAAGATAATAAAATGTTTCACTTTTTACTTTCTCTTCAGATTGTACACTGAATCAGGAAATATATCCATTCTCTTTTTACAGATGCAGGGGTGTTTTGTAGCACAGTCACCTTCATGTATTCCTCGAAAACTGAGACATGCACAGCCTCCATTTTCCTTTAATAATTTTAATTTCATCAAATCTCTGTAAAGCAAAACATATAATGATCAGTTATTAAAATATGAATCTTATATTGGTGTATTCATTGATTTAAAAACAATGTTTATTGACATAAATATATAGAATTTGGACTTAGTTGTAAGTATTTTACTAAAGGTTCTTTTGTTTTCTCTAAACTCATTTAAAAAAATGTATTGGGCCAGTGACATGGCTCAGTGCATGGAAACCATTGTTACCAAACCTGACAACCTGAGTTCAGACCTCAGATACAACATAGTAGAAAAAGAAAAGTGACTGCTTCAACTGCCCTCTAAGTACTGATGTGTTGTGACATGGGCACACACTTTAATACATTCATAAAAAGAAATAAATATAATAAAAACAAGAATGGTCTCTTGATCACAATTCAACTCCTTATATATTCCACTCTGTTAATTTTTAATCTTCAAGTAAATAAAATTTTAGCTATCACCAAAAGATAATTTCACAGTAAAATTGATTTCTTATGATGCTTTTTGCAATAAAGACATTTTAAAAATAATAAAAAATAAATGTGGAACACAGGACAAGGTCCCATGGTTTTCGCAAGACTGTGAGATTTAACAAGGCTAGGTTGATGAGAATCTGTGCAAAAGAATGTAAAACAGTGAATGAAATCCATACTGCATAGGCTGAGAAGTCAAAGGGATAAAGCTTCAACAAAAGTTCATCATTTTTTGAGCCCTTAATTCAAGTTAGGTAAAAATAGAGTATGTAGATTTACCACAGTAACAGCAAAAGACATAAATTATGTTAATTGGTATTTGGGGCATAGACAGAACAGGTAAAATAAAGTAGAAATGACATTAGTCAATCATGAGGTATGATTATTGGTACAGTCAATTAAGCATGCGCATTGAATGTCGGGAAAGAGGAAAAGACCCAGAAGACAGTAACTATTCACAAGATATACATGGATTATCATGAGTTCTAAACTTTACTTCCAAGGTGATTCCCACATGAACCTCTACACAAGAAACACAAGTTAAGTTCACAGATGCTTACTAGATCCATTTCAAGCTGACCTTGTAGCAGGTGTCTAAACTACTGCATTTTCACACTGGAGAAAATACCTGTGGTGGTGAAAGAAAACTTCTCACCATGAGGTTTTTAACCTGAATCCTGAATTGTGGCCCAAGTTCTCATACCACCTTCAGTGGAGAGTTCTGTAGCATAGTCAAGGTCTACAAAGATGTTTTAATCTGAATTCAGGCATTCTCCCAGCTACTGATATCTCACTCCAAATGTTTCCACCTGCCCATTTCTGACTCTGTATGGTGCTGTAGACTACAAATGAATTCACTAACTCTGTGGCCAATCTTGTTGAGAAACAGCATCAATTCTAATGCTTGGGAGGTAAATGTAGGAGGAGCGAGGCTAGCCTCTATAAAATGATACTTAAAATATAAAAACCCAAACTAATAAAATCAAAAATAGTCTGTGTTCTTTGAATATATTATAACATCTTCTAAGAGTATCTGTCTCCTGGCAACCTCTGTGACAGCCTGCTTAAGAGTATCCTTGGAGGAGAGGGGAACTTAATTTCCTGTGTATTTGTAAACTAGCTGTGCACATTGGCAGGATCATGTTTAAATAGAAGTGAGGCAGAACTGCCATGTTCCCAGACACTGAATAAAATATTCCTGAGACAGCTACTATTGTGAATATCATGCTTCAGATAGTTTCTGTGGCTGTGGAAGAAGAAAATCAGTAAATACAACAAAGAAAATGACATTACAAACAAAAGCCAGAAGAAACAGTACATTAAACACATAGAACTTCAGACACTAGAATTACCAACTAACACATGTGAAATAAGAATGGTTGATATATGTCCAGAGAAAAAGGACCATACAGGCAGAGTCACACCTTCCCCATAGTCCCAGCATCTGAGAGAAGGAGACAAAATTATCAGGAGCTCAAAGCCAGCATGGGACAATTGAATTTCTATATAAAAACAACAAAATTGATATAAATAAAAATGATATCACAGGTAATTAAAACACAATTAGCCCTTCCTTTGCTGGTGGGAGTGCAAACTTTTACAGTCACTTTGGAAATCAGCATGGGTATTTATCAGAAAATGGATAATTGACCTACGTCAAGAGCCAGTTATGATTTTCTTGGGATTATACCGAAAGGATACTCAATCCTACCACAAAGGATGCTCCATACCATCACAAATGGCCTTTTCAACAGTGTTCATAGTGGCTTTATTTTTAATAGCTGGAAACTGGAAGCAACATAGACATCTATCACAAGAAGAATGGATAAAGAAAATTTTGTAAATTTACCCAATGGAGTAGTATGGAGCTGTTAAAAACAAGGACATCAGTAAACTTTCCACAAAGTGGATGGAACTTGAAAATACCATTCAGAGTGAGATAAAACAGATCCAGAAAGACACATGGTATGTATGGTGAAGTTTAGCCATAAACGAAAGGATAATTGTACTTCAATACACAGACCCATAAAGCTAAGTAACATGGAGGGCTCAAAATCAGGGGCGTTGCACAACAAATTTCACTGTGAATGGGTAATAGAATAGTCATTATGAGTGAATTGGGGTAGGTGGGCATGGGAACAGGAGCAATCAGGTTTGGGGACGATGGCAGAAGAGAGTACTGAGAAAGACAACTGGAACGAGGGTCATTTGTGGTCTGAGATAGAAACCTGGTGCAATGCAAGCTCCCAGTAATCAATGAGAGTGACCTTATCCAGAATTCCTAGCAATGGGCAATACAGAGTCTGAACAGGTTTTTATGAAGGGATTGAGAGCCCATCCCAATCATGTAACCTCTGATCTACAATTTGCACTGGCTATAAGAGATACTGGCATAAAGGTGATGCAGAAGAAATTGGAATGGGCAATCAATGACTGGTTGAGTGTGAGACCCATGCCATCGAGAGGGATCTTACCCCTAAAACTGCCTGAGGTTGGACATCCCAGAGACCTAAATTAGAGCTGAATATGACAGGCAAAAATGTCAATGAAATGATTTCTATTGATATTGTACTATACTCTTAGATTGTTGCCTAGCTCAGTTTTCACTGGGTGCAACAGTAGATGGAAATGTGAAGAGACACACAGCCAAACCTTTGGCAAATCTTGGGGTATCCTGTGGAAGAGGGGAAGAATGATTGTGAGCATCAGAGGCACCAAGGATACCATAAGAAAACCACAGAGTCAACTAAACTGTGCTCATAGGGACTCACATAGACTAAACAGAAAGAAGGGAGCCTACATGGGAGTGACCTAGGTCCTCTGTATATGTGCGACAGTTGTGTGGCTTGGTCTTCTTATGTGTCTTCTAACAGTGAAAGCAGGACTTTTCTCTGACTCTGTTACCTGTCTTTGGGACCTGAATGTTGTGGGACAACGGTCTGTACCCTGTCACATGTATTTTAATAAAACACTTATTGGCCAGTAGCAAGGCAGGAAGTATGGGTGGGGTGACCAGGAAGAAAGTAGAGGTGGTGCAATAAGAACAGGAGAATTCTGGGAAGAGGAAAAGAGGCAGTCTGCAGTCTTCATCCAGATACAGTGGAAGCAAGATGAGAACACCTCATGGTAAATGCACCAAGCCATGTTCGTAACATAGACAATAATGGGTCAAACTAAGATGTAAAAATAAGTTAATAAGAACCCTGAGCTAATTGGCCAACCAGTGTGTAATTAATTTAGTAGACCCCTGTGTATTTCTTTGGGATTGATAAGCTGCAGGATCAGGTGGGACAGAAACCTCTGTCAACAAATGGTGTCAATGTGGACAGCTAAATCCACTTAAAAACACAGAGTTTGGGAAGTAAATTCTAATAACAAAAGAACAGACTTATTCGTGGCTTTTTGGTAGCAGCATTTTCTCAGGTGGGCTCTGTTTGCAGGAGGCAAGTACATCTAATTTTAGAAAGGCTCCCTGACTCAGGTTTAGTTGCAAAAACTTGTAGGCCTTTTAAGACCCCACCATGAAACACTTAAATGGTGTTGATGAATAGCCAGCCTCTTGCCTTTTGGTGGTGGCAGGAACCTTGGAACTCCATAGAGTTGTAATAAACCTTACTCCCTTTGGTACCTCCTCCATGTGGGTAGACTCTCAGAAATCTAAGGAATGTGGTAGATTCAGCCATCAGAGCCATTTAATCACAACTTTATTGCTTAGCAAATTAGAGACTCATGTGGTCTGAAAAAGCGAGGTATACAGTAAAAATAGATTCATAAGAAGAAAACCTCTAAATTGTTTACAGTGTTTTTAAAAATATATGTAGGTTTGGAAGAGAAAGAAAAAGAATGAAGTCCTTAAAATAAAAAAGAAAGAGAGTAGTTGGGTGTGGTTGTACACACCCTCAATTCCATCACTTGGAAGGCAGAGGCAGGCAGATGTCTGTGAGTTTAATGACAGACTAGTCTACAGAGTGAGTTCCAGGACAGCCAAAGATACACAGAGAAATTCTGTCTCAAAAAGCCAAAAATTCAATAAAAATAAAAGAAACAGAGTTTAAAATAAAGCCACATAAAGATTAAAAATACACAGGGAGTCTGGATATTGTATGTTATTGTACTGTCTTTAAATTGTTTGATGCCTAAGCAAGGATCAAAATCTGCTAAAGGATATTTGATTATAAATTCTGCTGGATTAATCCTTACATATATAGTTTGAAAATGCCTTGACTTCAAAATTAAGTCAAAAAGTATGTTACTTTGGAGAAGAGGATTCGCTTTTGTTTCTGCAGAAAATGAGAGGCTGTAATTTCATTCTGGGCTAAGAAAAATCAGGTTTTATCAAGGAGGAACCCTCTGAAGAATCTCCAATAGGAGTAGATGGTCCAGATGATACAATATTTTATACAATGTCTGTTGCAGTTTCCTCTGAGATCTTCATTCAGAATAGTGTATAGCTGGAGGTATCCTGGAAAACTATGCCCACATTCCCAAAAAAATTGATTATGAATGTTTGCCTTTCTTTAGAATATTAGTTAAAATTTGCTTTGTACAATGGTCAGTAGAAAAGCAAAACAAAGGAGATTTATTCAGAGTTCTTGTTTTCTTGTGTGGGGAGGAGGAACTGATGTGGGACAATGGTCTGTAACCTGCCACTTGTATCTTAATAAAGCGCTGATTGTTTAGTAGCCAGGTAGGAAGAATAGGTGGTGCGACCAGGCAGGAAGTAGAGGTTGCATGATTAGGACAGTCACAATCTATAGTAGTCATCCAGATGAGGAGGAATTTATATGAGAACACCTCAGTGATAAAAGCGCTAATCCACTGGATAACACAGAAAAGAATAATGAGCCAAATTAAGATTTAAAAATTAGTTAATAAGAAGCCTGAGCTAACAGGCCAACCACTTTATAATTAATTTAGTAGACCTCTCTGCATTTCTTTGGGATTAAACGGCTGTGGGACCAGGTGGGACAAGAACTTCTTCCAACACTTGACAGACATTTCCTTTGGGCCAACAGCTCCCCAACAATTAAACAGAGACTTATTATCAATTATGACAGCTCAGCTGAACGCTTAGGCTTGTTTCTAACTAGCTCTTATAGCTTAAATTAATGTATTTACATTCCATGCATTGCCATGTGACTCATGACTCTACTCCTCATCCTGCATGTCTGTTCCATCTCTATTTGCTTGTAACTCCTTGTGTCTCCTCCCTTCTTTTTACCAGTGTCCTCTGTGCCTGGGAATTCTGCCTAGCTGTTGGCCAATCAGTTTTTTATTAAACCAGTAATAGTGACACATCTTCACAGTGTACAAAAAGAGGGACCCTTTCCTTATACTGGGTTGCTTCATCCAGCCTCAATTGGAAAGGAGATGCCTACAAGAGGACTTCTCTTTTTAAAAGAGAAAAGAGTAGTAGTATTTTAGAGCATGGAAGAAAAAAGGAGGTGGGAGAGGGACTGAAAGGTGATGAGGGATGGAGAGAGAGAAGACTGGATTGGAAGAAAATAGTTAATTAATTAAAATTATTTTATTTATTTATTTTTGCTTTTTCAAGACAGGTTTCTCTGTGTAACAGCCTTGGCTACTAATTTGTTGACAAGGTTAATCTTGAACTGACAGAGATATGCTTGTGACTGCCATTAAGTGCTGGGATTAAGGCATGCACCACCACCAGATGGCAAAAAAAAAAAAAAAAAAATTAAAATAGAAAAAGAGACAACACTCAAAAATAAAACAGTATTTTCCTTTTTGCTTTTTGTATGGTCACATTGTAAGAATTTGATAATAAACATTGTGTTTTTATACATACACATACATAAATACACATACATACATATTGATATATACATGCACACACATATAAATATATACATACATACTTATATACATATATTTTCCAATGATATTTGAGGACACAGAATTCTTATGAGAGAAATTTTAATATTAGTATTTCTAAAATGATCAATAAGCATAAGGAACGGATATATGTGAAATGCAAATGGAGGGATGAATTCTGAGGATTAAAATATCAAATAACATAAGCACTGAGGGATAAAAAAGAGGAGAGGATAAAAGGTGTATTAACCAAAACTAAGGATCTATAAAATACTTTATAGACCACCATTAGTTAATAAACTTGTGTTTGGCCAACACAGAGCAGACTCTTTTTAACTTAAGTGGTTTATGCTTTTTGTTTGTTTTTGTATATGTATTTAAACACTTTTTACTGATTGGTTTTTTTTTTGTTTGATTTGATTGTCATTTTTGATTTGTTTTTGGGAGAACAAAGTAAATAACTTGATTTTAGATGGGTAGGAAGGTGAGAAGCATGTGGGACATGTTAGGGGTAGGGAAAGGTGATCAAAATATAGTCAATTGAAAAATGTAATTGAAAATGAAAATATAACTGTAAAAATAGTAGAATCACAGTAAACATAAGTTATTAAGTGACAATCAAAATATAAATCAGGGGACACACCCTGGGAAAATATTGGTCAGAGAGACCACAGAGGTCACCAAAATAGTACAGCATTGTGCCATTGCCCTTGGTTACCCACTCTAACTACATGGAAAGATCTGATTGCTGAAGCCAACAAACACTTTATTGTCAGGACATAGAGATATCAATTTCAAATCAATTAGGAAACATCTTCACTTGGGCTAGTTTTCAAAGAATGACAAAGTGCTGCTGGAAAAGAAAAGATATGAATGCTCTTACCCAGCACTGAACCCAGTATTCTACAGTTCTGATCTTTTAGTCAAGATATTACCAGAGGTACCATTATTATGGGATAACTGACTGCTTTCTTATTGTAGTTGAGATTTTTGCTACAGGAGGGATAATGCTTGGTACAGCAATCCAAATCAAAAGCCCATAATTGTAGAGGTCAAGGGCCCTAGGGTAGAACCTGCTACATTTATTTTGCTAAGTGGGCGTGGAGATAACTGCTTTAAACCATGGTCAAAGAAACTTCTTTTGCAGTAGACTGTAATCTGTGCAGAGCCATGGAAGTAGTCAAAGTTCAGAAAAGAAGAGAAAATATGTTTAGTCCTATGACGATATCTTCATCAACTTCCTCCCCCCTCAAAACCACCCCAAGTTTCTGGGAACAACAGGGAAGAGAAAGTGGAAAAACATATGAGAGCCAGTTGATGCTCTTGCAATCCTGCCATCTGGACATGACAAGGCTTCCCCACTCACGAACTCACAGCAGCTGTGGTTATTTCTGTGAGACTTGAACAAGATCAATCTGGGAGACATTGTAGCATAGATGGGGAGGGATCCTCCATCTCTTAATGAATCACTGTCTTTAGGTGGCAGCTGCTGGAAATGGTAGACAAATTTCTTATTAAGGTTTTGGCCAGGTATGCTTGCTCAAGTGGATGGTTATTAAACATGTACCAATGGACAACATCAATAAAAAAGCATGAGTTAGAGGGGAAAACTTTGGGTATAGTAAGGGGATCTTGAGAGGACAAGTAGGGGATAGATATGGTCATATTTCATTCTGTATATCTATGAGATTTTTAAGAAAAATCATTTATTAAAAAATTCAGTAAACAGTTTTCTACCAGGTCAGAAATGAGCAAGCTCAGAGCTTATAGACTAAAGCACCTAGAAATGTAAAGTATATATATACAAACATGTTTATATATATATAAAACATGTATATATATATATAATATTATATATATATAAACATGTTTCTATATTGATCAATTAACAATTATTTAAGCTAACTACAAAAACAAGTCATGAATGTTTAAGATACTCACACTCATTGTAATTTTCATGAAGATCAAATCACTTCACATTATCGTAAGCTTTGGTTTTTTTTGTGCAGTGTGCATCTTACAACACTCAAACCTGAGCTGTGTTCAGTATTACATCACTGGCCATCAGCTCCCACACATTTCTATTCCTTGTCTATTACTTGCTCAGATACTGCAGTGTGCTTCTGTTCCTTACCCCTGAGCTTCATAGAAAATGTGGAAAGCTATGTGAAATGAGAGACGAGCTTTTGCAAACAATCCTCCCAAGTCTGGCTTCAGTGGTAGAGCGTGATGGTTCAGAAAACTTACAATTTAGATGTGCCATTGTCAATCCATTGCCATTTGCTTTTGCTTATTTGATAAGATAATCCAATCCAAAAAGTGTTTGTAGTAAGATGGTACATTAGAAACTTCTGTAAGGAAAATAAAAAAATTATCTTACAATAAAATTTAAGAATAGAACAGCCATAATAGATCCCAGCTATTCTTATGTCAGTTCTCTTCTGTCCTGTCCTCCAGTCCTTCAGTTCTTCCAAGTTCATATTTAAAGTGATCTCTCATGTTATACCAGAGCCAGTCAGTTACATAAGTTATTTAAAATGAAGCTTCAAGTGTCTAGAGATACTACTTTCATGAAAAGATTTACATCTGTGATTCTCAGAGAAAGACTCAGTGTGTAGCCAAGACAGGCCTTGAACTCACAACCTCCCTGCTTCAATCACTAAATGCACATTGCATATCCAGCTCCTTAAGTAAGTTTGATGCTTCATGAAATTATACAAATTCATATTTCAGAAGACTATGGAGGCTTCAGAAGACATATGTGAGACCCGTTCATCTTAAGTGAATCCATCTTCAAACCAAATTCATTAAGATGAAAAATACCACGAAAAGCTGTGGATTATCCTCCATGTTCTAGTGAGTAAGCCATACTATTTTTCAGATCTAAAAGTGACAGAAATTGAGGAAGTGAGAGGTATGTGGAAGAAATTAGTGTGTTTTACATGTGACATATGTGGACATGATAGCTAATAAAACTATTGAATATTTTAGGGTATGATTTTAAATTTATCTATGTTTCATGTATCAAATGGAAAATTATATCATGACTTCACATAAAAATTTATTTTATGCTGTATTCAGTGTGTATTACATTGGTGGAGTATTATTCATCAAGTTCTAAATGAAAAAGATTTCAAGCTGACCATTCAATCATTTCTCTAGAAAAAGACCCTTTATATAAAGGAGATTTCTTTCTGTTTGTTTTTTGATTTTTTTTGAGACAGGTTTTCACTGTAGCTTTGAATCCTGTCCTGGAACTAGCTCTTGTAGATCAGGCTGGCTTTGAACTCATAGAGATCTGCTTGCCTCTGCCTCCCGAGTACTAGGATCAGAGGCATGGGCCACCACCACCCAACTTTGTAAAGATTTCTATAGTGAAAATGTATAATGTAATGTCAGTATCTTGACCACTTGTATTCCTGTAATACTCTTTTTTAAAGATAGATAACATTTTGTGAAACATTAGAATATCATGAGGTAAATATCATGGAGAGATTCATTGAAAATCAGCATGGTTATAAACAAAAAATAATTTAATCCTATGGTTCTCATATAATCTCCATTTTGCAGATTGCCCCATTGGTCAGTTACATTCTCCACTGCAATCCAATTACTCATCTCAGGCAGTCTCACTTCTGGGTATCAAAGAACAAACCCAAGACAGTTGCCTTTCCATGTGTAGCTGGCACTTTATGGACACACATAACTGTCAGTCACAGAACGTGATGTAATAAAATAATAACTTAATTAGGGAAAACATGCTTCTCAGAGTGACTCTCTTGCAGACTCATGAGAAACTGGGGGAGTTTGCAAAGACAACTGTCTCTTTAAGTAGTCTCCTGAAAACAGACCCTGTGTTTGGACAACTAACCAAGGAGCAGGAGGAGTATCCTTAGAGACTCTTAATGCAGTGTTTGCTCTTATCACAGGCAACCATATCTAATCCTTAAAGGTCTCTCTATCAAAAATCCAGCCTGGGGTCAATATCTCACTATCCAAGATTTAGAAACAGAGTCTAAGAGAATAAATGGGCATGTTAAGAGTTTACAGTACCAGTTCTTCATCATCATTTATCTTCAAAAGAGACAAGCTGCAGTTCTGGCATGTCTGTTTACAGTCATTCCAGCGTTTATTGTCCATGATGAAATAATAACATTTTATTCCACAGCAGAACAAGCGTGTTTCAGCACATTTGCCTACAACAGAGATAGAATTGTGAAAATCTTAATTTCAGGTATTTTATTATTAGAAGAATGTCTTTATTACACATCTATGACTGAGTAAAATCTCACAGATCTAAGAAATTGAGATTCTAGAATGCTGAGTGACCCCTCTACACCCATGCTCTTTGCAAGCACTGTTTATAATAGGAATGTGAATATAATTTAAGTGTTAATTACAGATGAATCAATAGAAAAAAATATAGCATGTACACACAAAGAATACTATCATTTTTGAAAGGGCAGGGAAATCCAGCAGGGCATGACTGATGCCCATAAGCCCATCTCTACACAGGCTGAAGCAGGAAGTTCCCCTCCAGTTTGAGGTCAGACTTGGTTAAGCAGTGAATTCCAGGCCAGCCTTGCCTATACATTATTATTCCAAGTCAGCTTTGGTTACACAATGAAACCATACCTAACATCTAGCACCTCACAACACCTACGAGGCTCCCAGGTGAGTCCTAAATGCTGCTCACTTAATGTCAGGACACAGCATCTGCTGTGAGAAGATTCATTATAAACGAAACAGCAGAATCTTAGCAATATCCTCCCTTTCTCAGACGTCTACAAGAAAGTGTGTCAGAGAAGTGTGGGTGAATTTGAAGACAGAATGCAAAGTGAGACAAATCAGGGCCACAACCATGCTTTTTGATTCCATTCAGATGAGGTTTCTGACACAGTTCAGCTCTAAGAAGCAGAGGTTTCTAAGATCCCAGGGGCTGGTGCTCTGAGGCCATTACATGTAGGATGCAATGGAGATCTGCAGCAGTGCTCTGTGCCCACAGTATCCCACATGCTATTATTCATGTACAACTGCGCTGTGGTCTATGTTAGATGCTTTTACCTTAATAGAAATAAGAGACATATAAGGAAGCTTTTAATGATGATCTTCTGTTCTCCTGCCTTCAGTGCTACAATCACATGCCCAAAGTGTCAAATTTGAATACATTAAAACATGTGTGGTTTCTATAGCTACATTTCAATGACATTTATTTGTTTGCTATCTATTAAGAAAACCCCTGTTTTTCTGTGCAGAGGTAACATCACTGTGTAATTCAGGCTGCCTTGGAATTTACTGGACACCAAGACCCTTCTCAAATTTGTAATCATCCTTCCTCTGTGTTCTAACCACAAGCATTGAAGAATCATGTTACCACTTAGAGGAAATAGTTATTTTATTCTAATAATATAATACAAAACATTTTTGTCGAGTCTGGAATGCCTCAACGATCATTTTTGGAGCCTTATTATTTCTGTCACATATTTTAAATTTACCAGTTTTAAAGATATTATTAGTCCTTGAATAGTGAAGATTGTCAACCCCTGTTATCAAACAAGTGAGATCATATGCAAGAGTTCTTTGTGAACTCTAAATTCTGAACAAATACTTAATGGTAAACTATGTCATTTATTATTAGCCAGTCATGATGCAAGGAAAGATTCCTTGTAACATTAGATATGTTCATTTTTGTGCCACTAATAGACACACACCAGTGTGAGCTCCATGGTGAAGCTCTCATGTGCACTGTAGAGAGCAGACCCTGGTCACAAAGAGAGCACCTTTCTGATACCAAAGCAGGAGGAAAACAAGCATACAACGAATTATATTTATGACTGTATTCACGTAAAAGTTCTAAGTCCATTTCAGCCTAGGAATTTGGAAAACACTCTCTTACTGGAAAGTCCCACATTCTGTTAACAATGAAGGGGGGACCCAGATTTGCTCACAGATGAAAACTACCTGAATTCTCAGCTGTGCTCTTTGAGCTTCTTTTCCTGAGAGCAGAAGGAGACAGAAGAGTTACTGAGTTCTAGAAACTATAAGATGCTTCTAATTTATACAGGGAATTCTGCGGTTCCGGGCCCCTACAGGATATAAGGAAACCCAACCATTAACCCACAGATCACCATGACTGTAACCTGATAACTGGACTTCAAATCTTCTGGAGAAGAAGAAATACAGAAAAATCCAATTCCTTATTCAAGATGCCCTACTCACCTGTGTACTTTCCATAATCTAAAACAGCATTAGTTTTCCCACAGCATCTCTTCTGTTCCTTTTCATATTTGCAGTCTTCATACTCTGGTGACTCATTTGTCAATGTTTTATTTAAGGAGGTGATATTATGTCTAATGCTTTGATAGAGGTTGTTTCGATCATATTTTTCTTGACTACACTGAAAAACTAATATTAAAAAAGATATAACTCAAAATGTTTATAAATACTAAATAGTGAAATTTAAGATATAAGAAAAGGCCTCATGTTGATAACATATATCTTTACTTCAATTGCTGTGTTGACATTTTAAAAAATAAAGGAGAATTAAATTATGATGGAAGCATATTACCCTCCAATCCCTTCAATTTTTTCTCTGCATAAAACTTACAAATAAAGATCTAACTAATGAACTCAGTCAACCTTTAACATATGCTGAAAATGTGAATTAAGAAACATATAGATATGGCACAATTCTCAAAGCACTAGATGAGAAATATAATATCCTTGTGTGTTGTTATATTTTAGCACAGCCTGGGAGTTGTTTTCTCCAAATTGTGAAGGAATTCTACAAGGCTAAAGTTTTAACATCTCTGTACACATCTAGTCTTTTTATATAATCATGTCTTCAATATAGACTGAGGAATAAATGAAAGAACACCATCATTAAAACATCTTCTATGAGGTAACCCAGACCCAGAAATACAAACATGGTGTGTAATATTTACTTATACCAGCTGTAAAATACAGAACTATGTTATAGTCCACAGATGCTTTGAGAAAAGGTAACAAAAAGGGTTCATGGGGGAATGCCTGGATCTCCCTGGGAAGGGGGAAAAGAAGATATTTCATAAGTAGACTGAGGACAGGTAGGGTTGGAGGAAGAAAATTATGAAAGAGAAGAATGAATGGTGGTGGGATTTCTGGGTCAGGTAGAGACCTGACAAAAGGGAATTTTCTGTTAATCTACAAGGATGATCCCAGCTAAGACTCCTGGCAATGGCAGATGTGTAGCCTGAAATGACCGTGTCCTATGATCTGGTAAAACTTCCAGTGAAATGATTGAGATGGCAACTCAACCACATAACCTTTGACTATAGTCAGATCTGCAAATGCGACTAGCATGGATAAGGGTAGCCTAGAGATTGGGGGCATGGCCAACCTATAACTGGTTACCCTAATAACCAAGCCATAACAGGTAGAGAAAAAGTCAATGTAATGATGCCTAGTAATATTCAACTATACTCAGACTGATTTCTAGCCCAACTGTCTTCAGAGAGGTTTCATTAAGCAACTGATGTACGTAGAGACAGAGAACCTCAGTCAAACTTAAGACCAACATCCTGCTGAAGACAGGCAGGAACCAAAGGGATCAAAGACTTCAGAAGAGAAGTAACAGAATCAACTACCCTTGACTCATGAGAGCTCATAGTGCATGAATAGACAATCAGGAAGCCTGCATCATAATTACTGGACACTTGTTATGTGGCATTTGTATATCTTGGTCTTTTTTGAGACACTTTAATCTGGGAGCAAGGGCTGTCTCTAACTCTTTTCTTGGCTTTTGGTATACTTTCCCTCATGTTGAATCACACTTTCCAGCCTTAATACAGGGGTAGGTGTTTGGCCTTACTGCAACTTGATATGTCCATTTTTTGTTAATATCTATGGGAAGCCTACTCTCTTCCAAAGAGAGAAGGAGTAGGAGTACATTGGGGGTTGGAGTCAGAAAAGAGTAGGGAGTGGCTAGGAGGAGAGGTGGGAGGGGAAATGGCAGACAGGAGGTAAAATAAACAAATTTTTTAAAAGTTGAAAAATTCTGTGTGAAGAGATATGCATTAAACTCCATGATCCAGAGAGAAAGACATTCTTTATTTCAGACTTGGAAGTGGCAGAACTTGATGAGGAGAGGTGATGAGGGATTCCCCTCTGTATGCTGTGAATTCTATTGGTTAATAAGAAACTGGTTTGGCCTGATAGGGTAGATAAAAGGTAAAACTAAACTGAATATTGGGAGAAAGGGAGAAGAGTCAAGAGAAGTCATGTGGCCCAGCCAGAGACAGACGCCTGGTGGAGTTTTACCCGGTAAGCCTCAGCCACAAGGCAATACACAGATTACTAGAAATGTGTTAAATTAATATGCAAGAGATAGCCAATAGGAACCTACAGGTAATAGGCCATGTATTGTTTTAAATAATATAGTTTCTGTGTTGTTATTTTGGGGCTGAACTGTAGGAAAAAAAAAACAAGTGGCCTCCTTCCAACATAGAGGGAAACATATTTGAAAGTATTATAATGTACTTTATATATGACATCCAAATGGAATGACGACTACTAAAATGACTGAATATATTTTGGCATATGATTTTGAATTTAACTATGTTTTCTGTATCAAATAGAAAAGTATATAATTACATGATATAGAAGTACATCTTATGCTGTAATTATTCAAATATGTGAATAAATTTCTGTTTAAGTTACGAATCATAATCTAAATAATAAAGACTTCAAGCTGATTCTACAATCATTTTTCTAGAAAAATATCCTCGATGTATTGGAATAGATTTCTTTCATAATAAATGTACACAGACAATGTCAGGACCTTGACCATTTGATTTCTTTTAAATATTTATTTACAAATTAAATAACATTTTTAAAAGATATGAATATTATGAAGCTAATATTATGTGCAGATTCACTTAAAATCACCATTGGACTAACTGGTAAAAACCACTTATTTTATGGCTCTTATATAATTTCCATTTTTCAAATGGGCCCAGAAGTCAGTTAGTTTCTCTATTGTCATCCAACTGCTCATTACAGGCAGTGTCATTTCTGGATTTTAAGGAGAAAGTCCTATGCTTTAGGGAAGTGTAGTTGGCACTCTATGGAAATAAACAAATGTCTGTTTCTAAATATTCTATAATAAAGGATTAAAATTATTCAGGGAAAACTTGTTTCTCTGAGGGACTCTCTTACAGATTCTTGAGAAAGGGAAGAGATTGCAAAATCACAATTGTCTTTTAAGTATCAAGTCTTTTTGTAAAAGACCCTGTGTCTTGACCCAGCCAGGAACAGGATTGAATTTCCTTGGAGACTCTTACTGGACTGTTTTGCTCACATTATAGGCAAACATGTTCAACCCTTGAAGGTCTTACTTTCAAAAAAATACCTGTACTCAGTATCTCACTATCCAAGGGTCACAACAGAATTTAGGATAATAAGTGACAAGTAAGCGTCTACAGTACTAGTTCATCCTCATCATCTGTCTTCAAAAGGGACAAGCTGCAGTCCTGCAGGTCTGCTTACAACCACTCTGGAGTTTATTGTCCATGATGAAATAACATTTTAGTCACAGCAGAACCAGTGTCCTTTAACATCTTTGTCTACAACAGAGAAGATGAATAGTTAAACCTCTTATTCTCTGGTATTCTGTTATTAGAATAATGTATTTATTAAAGGTATGTAACTAAGTAGAATCTGACAGCTCTCAGAAATAGAGATTGTAGAAGGCTGAGAGACCCCATACATACTCATGCTCTATGTAGCAACATTTATAATAGCAATATGGAGAAAAACTTAAGCATCCATTATAGATTAATCAGAGAAATCATAGCACATACGCACAAAGAAATACTATATATCTTTTAAATAAAAGTAAAATGGCCAGGCATGGTAGTTTGTGCCTATAAGTCTGGAAATCCATAGGCTGAGGCAGGAGAATCACCACCAATTTGAGGCCATCCTTGACTAATAAGTAAATTCTAGGCCAACTTTGGCTATACCATGAGTTACTAGGAAGCCTGGACTATGGAATTAAAACATTTCTCACATCTAATGCCCACCAAAAGAAATCCTGAGCCAAGTGACCAAATTTTCAGCAATAGTCTCCCAGGAGACTCCTGTCTGCTGCTCAGTTGGTGTTAGGACACAGCATCTGTCACGAGCATATTAAATTACTAAAGAGACATCAGTGTTTTTGCATTATCCTCCCTTTCTCAGAAGTCTACAAGAAATTCTGTCAGAGAAGACTGGATGGATTCGGGGATGCAAAGTGAAACATTTCTGGCCCATGAACATACTTTATGATTCTATTCAGATAAGCTTCAGTACCCAGGTTCAAGAAGCAAAATCTTTGAGGATCTCAGGGGCTTGGGGAGTGGGAAATGAACATTTGCTGCTCGGATGCCATTACATGTAGGACACAGTGCTAGATCTGCATTAATGAACAGAGCCCAGAGTAGTTCACAAGCGACTGTGCACTCAGAGTTGTGCTGAGATCTATTTTAAACGCTTTTTCCGTAAGACAAGTAAGAGATGCACAAGGAAGCTTTTGAAGGTAATAGATTTTTCTGATGATTGTGGAGATGCCTTCCAATATACACCTATATCCCCAAGCATGTCAAGTTAAATACATTAAAATGCTTGAAGTTTGAATAGTAATAACAATTCAATATGATTGTTTTGTGAAGTGCTGGGTTTGGACTTGCTCTATCAACAAACTTTGTCTCTGACCTTTGTTCGTGGAGTTTTATCACTGTGTACCTCGGGCTTTCTTGGAATTTGCTGGGCTTCCCAGACTGTCTTCAAATATAAAATCTTCCTGTTTTGGCCTTCTAATCAAAAGCATTACAGAATGGTGCTATAATTGGAAGTGATAGTTATTTTATTCTAAAATCATAACATAAAACTTATTTTATTAGTTTGTAAAACTTATTTTATTAGTTTGTAATCTTTCAAAGATTTTTTTGCTCCTTTTTTCACATATTTCAATGCATCAGATTAAAGATATTATTTGTCCTTGTATAATGAGAATCTACATTCCTATTGTGAGGAGAAACCATCTGCAAAAGCTCTTGGTAAACATTAATACCTGAACGAATGTTAAAAATAATTTATAAGCAGTTAATTAAAGAAAACCAGTCATAATGCAAGGTAAGGAAAGTTTCTCACAACACATAACATTTTAATTCTTTTCCTATTACTAATGGGATCCCTAGCAGAAGTATATGAGTTTGGGCACCATTGTAAAATTCCCACATGCTTGCAGGAAGTATGACTCGGTCACAAACTGGCAACATATTTGATACCAACTAATGAGGAAACCCACACACTTCTATTTATTACTGTAATAATTCAAATACCTTATTCTATTTCATACTAAATATCTGGTAAATATACTCTTCCTGGAAACTTCCATGTTCTTCAAGAACAAAGTTGGAGACTTGGATTTGCTCATAAACCAAAACATTAATTTTCAGGGGTGCTAACTTGTGAATTTTTCTCCTGGAAGCAGTAGAAGAAAGAATAGCCACTGGGTTCTAGAAACTGTAAGATTGTCCTCATCCAAACAGTAATTTCCAGGATTTCAGACCCCTGCATGAAATAAGAAAGCCCAACCATTAAGCCACAGATCATCAGCCTCATAAGTTGATAACTGGGCTTCAAACTTCTGGAGAAGAAAGAATACAGAATAATGCAGTTCATTTTTCAAGATCCCCTCATTACCTGTGTGCCCTATGCAAGCTAAAAAAAAAACACGTTATCTTACCCACAGCATCTGTTCCATTCTTTGTTGAGGGACTCCATTTTCTTTTGATGTTTAAGGTCACCTCACTCTCTAGGTTTATTTCTCAGCATTTTTTTCTTTAATTATTTGTCTTTTTCCATGGGGTGATACATTAGAGTGAGGTTGTTTAGAGATTTTGGAAGTTCATATTTTTTCTTCACTATTCTGAAAAACTAAACTTAATAGTAGGTATAATACAAAAATGCTTGTAATGAGTAAACATTGAAATTTAAGGTTAGAGAAAATCTTCAAGTTGACAGGAAATACATATAATTACTTTAATTGCTATTTTGACACTTAAAAAGCAATGCTTCATTTAACTCGCTATAAGAATGGTGTAGTGATGAGGCAGCAAGCTTCATTCTTGCCCGGACACCAGCTAGCTTACCCCCAAATTGTAAGCTACAAATTGTATTCATTTAAACACTGCCCGGCCCATTAGTTTCAGCCTATTATTGGCTATCTCTCACATCTTGATTAACCCATTTCTAATAATTTGTGTAGCACCACAAGGTGGTG
This sequence comes from Microtus obscurus, assembly GCA_963919715.1. Lineage (NCBI taxonomy): Eukaryota > Metazoa > Chordata > Mammalia > Rodentia > Cricetidae > Microtus > Microtus obscurus. Next base: position 87,307 of record CAWTZC010001172.1, read on the forward strand.
GATAACCAGGAAAGATTCAGCATATCTGACCTGGCAGCTGGCTCATTGCCTTCTTCCTCCCAGCATTCTGTTCTGTCTTCCCCACCTATCTATGTTCTGACCTATCAGGCCAAGCAGTTTTCTTTATTATTTAATCAATGAAACAACAGATAGATAGAAGACCCATCTACATCAGATAATTAGATTAATTAATTAGATTAATTAATCAGATTAATTAACCAATGAAACAACAGATAGATAGAAGAAGACGCCTCGTCACTACAAATCGCGCAAATACATGGATAACTGAATCCACAGAAAGCCTGGGAAAGCTTGGGAAAGAATAGAGTAAAGCATGTTTTCTTGGTAGCAGCAATTTCTTGGGTCTGCTCTGCTTGCTAGAGGCAAGCAAGCACTCTCATCTAAGAGAGGCTTCCTGACTCAGTTTTAGCTGCAAAACCTTACAGCTCTTTTAAGAGGTCCTGCCACGAAACACTTAAATAGTGTTGATGAAAAGCTGAATGCATGCTTTTCCGATTTCAGCCATAGCAGAAAAAAAGCTGTGCCATTTTAAAATGCCAGCTTTCTGGGCCATCCTGCCAGGGCAAACTCTGACTCTTTCAGGCAAGTGGTTCATGTGGTTTGCAAGCACACTGCTCAAGCTTGCTTGCCGGCAAGGACCTTGAAATACCATAGAGTTGTGGCAATAAAAATGGCTATTGCTGGTACCTCCACCATGAGGCTGGAAAGTTAAGGAATGGGCTGGATCCAGTCGTCAAAGCCACAGCTTTAATCCTCTTCTTTGATTCACATAGTTAGAAAAAGAGAGATATGCAGTAAAGAGAGATTCAAAAACAAAGAAAACCTCTAAATGATTTACAGCGTGTTTAAAATATATGCAGGCTAAAAGTTAAATTTCTTAAAGTTAAAAACAAAAAAAAGAAAGAGTAGTTGGGTATGGTAGTACACACCTTTAATCCCAACACTTGGGAGTCAGCGGTAAATTGACCTCTGTGACTTGAAGGTGTGGTAACACACACCTTTAATCCTAATGCCTGGGAGGCAGAGACGGATGGATCTCTGTGAGTTCAAGGACAGCCTGGGCTACAGAGTTATTCCAGGAGAAAGATTTACAGAGAAACTCTCTCAAAAAGTAAAAGTAAAAATAAAAGAAATAGAGGTTAAAATAAAGCTGCACAAAGATGGAAAATACACAGATAATCTTGATACTGTATGCTATTATGCTCTCTTTGAATTGTTTAAATTCTGAGGAAGAAGCAACAGCTGCTAAAAGATATTTGTTTATAAATGCTGCTGAACTAATCCAAGATAGATATTTTGGGATACGTTGACTTGAAAATTTGGATCTAAGGATATGATACTTTGGAAAAGTTCTTTTGTTTTTACAGAGGATGAGACCCTGTGGATTGCTTCTATCCCAATATGGTATGATAGGCCATGCCCTCCTGAAAGGTTGTTGTGAACACCTTCAAAAATTTACTTCACTCAGCTGCTGACTGAGATGAACCTGGCACACAGGTTACACCATAAAGGACTTGAATAACAGCACCCCCATACAGCAGGAAGCAGTTTGGAGAGAAAAAACTGTGTCCATATTCCCAAATATTGTTTATAAATGTTCTTTTACATTTAAAGTGGTATATGATAGAGATATGAATAATTTGCATTAGTATGGATTTTAAGGTCAATTTTGTTATATGTATATGCATTTCTGATCTTGATTACAGTATTATGATTGTCTAGTTCATTTAAAAATGTAATGCATAATTAGGAAATAAAGGTTGTTAATGGATAATCATCAATAATAGTCATTATAGTTATTGATTTTCTAGATGTGCATAGATATATTTCAGACAGGCATTCTTCATACCTTTCAAAGACTACAGAATATGGCATTTAATGTTTTAATAACTTAGGGCTTTTCATGACAATGAGACACGTCTGCTCCTGGCAGCACTAGCTACTTCAAGAGGAAGATGGGCATTGAAGAGGCTCCTTATGGAATTTGATAGCCATTTGGCCAAGAAACTGCTCTTGCCTAGAATGATGCAAATCTGGACACAAAGAACCCGCAGAGAGAGGACTGTTGAACTAGCCTAAAGGTGGGATGGTCTTTTGAGGTTCCTGATTCATGAAAGAGTTTGTGAGATATTCTGCAGGACACAGCAGAAAGTGACTGAACTGTCTTTGACATTTCCTGCTTCATGGAAATGTCTGCTGGATACTATGGGCCTGTAGGCTGAAGATGGATGCCCCAATGGTAGAAAAGAACTTTGGGTGACTGTCTAGACAGCGAGATGTCTCTGTCATTTCTAGAGATTTGGAGGTTGCTTACTTCTTGTTTACTTAGGTAATATTATATCCTTCTGGAGTCCTTGATGGAGTTGAAGAATGGTTAGTTATAGTTATAGTTTTCCTTTGTTATGGTAAAAGATAAAATAGGTCTAAATATTGTAATTGTAATTCTTGCTTGATAACTGTTTTGTTATATGTAATGTTGCTATGTTAAAGTTAAAGCCTTCTTTTTTGTTTAAACAGAAAAAGGAGAAATGATGTAGGAGGGTCTTCTATCTGTTGTTTCATTTGTTAATTAATAAAGAAAACTGCTTGCCCTGATAGGTCAGAACACAGGTAGGTGGGGGAAGACAGAACAGAATGCTGGGGGGAAGAAGGCAATGTGACAGATGCTATGGAGCTAGCCACCAGGTCAGACATGCTGAATCTTTCCTGGTAAGCCACCACTTCGTGATAGTACACAGATGATTAGAAATGGGTTAATCAAGATGTGAGAGTTAGGCAATAAGAGGGTAAAGCTAATGGGCCAGGCAGTGTTTAAAAGGATACAATTTGTGTGCTGTTATTTTTGGTGTAAAGCTAGCCATATGGAAATCTGGTGGGATGAAAAGCAGGCCTGCTCTCCTCATCACTACAGAATGGAAACATGAACTTATCACAATTGGCAGCTTCAGTGTAAAGTAGATGAAATAGCTAAAAAATACTATGATGCAAGCACCTTATGTTTTGATTACTTCAATATTTTTGTACAAAATGGTTACAAATAAATATTTAAGTAAAATAGAGAAAGAATACAGCTTGAAAATTTGAACAAAGAAACATGAAGTAACACCACAGTTATTATTAGAGCAGATGGAGTACCCACAGGAGAAGAGACAATCATATTCAGATTTGCAGCTTTGTTGGAGCTTAGCCTATCATTGGTTTTCTTTGAGGATGTGAGGACATCAAACAAAAGGTAAAGCTGAAGTTCTAGAACTTCTAACTTCTGTGTATAGATTCCAACTTTTCACTTAACCATGTCCTTGATATAAAATTTTGAAAGAAATCCATAAAACAATGTAATTTATTTTGTACTGCTACTTTTTACAGGCTGTCTATGTAAGATTCATAATCACTGAAGCCAAAATCAGAATATCAGCAATATATATGTTATCACAATGAATATTATTATGAGTAAGAGAAACAGCCCCAAAGTCATTTTAATGTCCAAGGGTTCAGGAGTCCAGGGGAAAAAAAAACTTACAAATTCTGGGTCACCTGGAATGTCACCTGATTCAAATGTCCAGACAAAATAATGGACAAAGTATGGTCTCTGTGGCATAATTAGTGTCTATTGGCATTACCTAGGAAAATGATGTATGCGAATTACTCACTATATGTCAGCCACACTGCAATTGCCGTCATCAGAAGTAAACAAAGGATCCCAAGAGCCACTGCAAAGAGATGTACGGAGACTGTAAGTATATAACACTAAAGACATCAAAATTGGTAAGAGAATTATCTTCAGGACCATCCCATGGTTCACCACTAGCCATAACCTGGAGCTTCATATGACAAAGGGATGATAAACTCTAATGTTTTAAGCAAAATCCCAGAATACAACCTAACTCCTACACCTAATGTTCAGGGAAGAGCTCAGAAGAGAGGACTAAAGATTGTAAAACACAGAGACTCAAGACAGGGACCGTACATTCAGCAATCTCAAAAATAGCATAACCTAAGCAATACTAGCCCAACCCCAACCACAGAGAACATGCCTATACGGACAGGGGAAAGCTTTACATGATCCCAGCCAATTGATGACAGGTTTGTCTGGTGTGTACAGTGCCTAGGAGGAGAGCACTCACCTTTCTGGCAAACCTCTCTAGGAACATTAGTCTCATCCTGATTGGCTGGACTCTGTGACTCTGAAGAGGACTCAAAAACTCTTGAGTTTGAATATATTACGTGCTGATTCCTCATTTTGGGCAGAAGCAAGAAGGCTTAAATTAAAATATTGCCTTGGGATGATGTCTAGATAAAGAAAAAATTAAAATGTCCAAGTTTAAAACATTCCATAACTTTATGCTGGCGTAGGGTGGAAGATTATTAACTCCTTTAAAGATCTGAATGCTGTAAAAAAGTGTGGAAGGTGGCTGGCTTTCAAAATATATGATAATTAATGAACAAATTATTAAATCATCAGTATTTATGATTTATCTTGCCTCTTCCATTAAACAGTATTTGAAGGGGCAATGAATAAACAGGTAATATTAACAATTTTTGGTGATCTCAATTCATTTCAAGTATATCTAACACATTTTCATTGATGAAATTTTCGAAACTCATTTATAATTTCATTAATTACCTAAAAATAAAATGTCTTCCTATTATAAAATTCTACAAAGTGCAGAAGAAAGAATACAAACCACTTGAACTAATCACCAACTAATTAATTCTACTGATCACTCTATATCACACACACACAACAAAAATCAGCACAATAAAAGAAATTCTCTTGTCAGGTCCTAGACATTAATAAAGCATATTTGAATGAAAAAAAAAATAAAGATAAAATAACAAAAAAAAAAAAAGAAATTCTCTTGAAGCTAAATTCCAACTTTCACAGGCAGACCTAATACAGTCCTAATATGATCAACTATCTTTCTTATCTCTGTTACTGTCATGCCGGCCATTTGTAACTGAATGGTATTTCTATAGAATAAGTATGATCCTGTGTAGAGGTGTCTGAAGGAATCAAAATTGTTGTTACCTATAGCTTATCCAGGTGGTGATGAAGGTGGAGGAAACTGGGGATGTAGAACAAGTTGTCCTTTCCTGTTCTGGTTCCTCTAAGAAGCTCCAAATGAAACACAGAAGAGAGTCCCTTCTGCAAGATACTTCAACGCTTAAAGTTCTGCCCCTCCTCTCGACCAAAGTGAAAAGAGGAAATTGTATGTTGAGAGCTGATACTGAAAGATCGGAATGATGAACTATGCATATGAAATAATACCATTTCATATGCAGCAGAATCACATTTTTAATCAGTATTTCTTGACTGAAAGGATAAAGGTAGATACATTTTGACAAATACTGTCAATATTTTCAGCTAAAATATAATGGGATTAACAGAAGCCATTGTTTAGAAGAAATGACTGAAACATCTCTATATGAATATAAGGGTATATAGAATAAATGGGATGACTAAATTTTTAAGTTCCAATTTTTAGCAATTTTCAGAAATTTTGTGTTAGATTAGTATTTATTACTATTTCCGAGGAAGCAGTACTATTTATTTTTTAATTTTGTCTACTGAAGTCAATGTATATTAGGAATGCCATATTATGACAGTCAAATTCTCTTTGTGATATTCTTAGCATTTACTGATCTACCCTTTAATGTTTACAATGAAAGTTGATGTCTTTCCACATTAGGTGGTTTCATTGCTGTCATTTCTATGAGGCTGGGCTATTAAACCCAAGCTCTTGCATGTCTGCCACAAAAGATGAACTTTGAGCTACGTGTTCATCTTTTGAAAACTAGCTTATTTGTTTGTTTGTTTGGTTGGTTGCTGGTTTGGGTTTTTGGTTCTGTTTTAGACAGGATCATGATGTACAACTAATAATGACCTGAAATTCACTATGAAACCCAGGCTGGATTCAAATCCAATATTCCCCTGCATCATCCTCCTCAGTTCTGTGTTACAGATACATATTACTGAAACAGTTTACACTGTGTGTGTGCCTGTGTATGTGTGTCCGTGTGTCTCTGTGTGTGTATGTCTCCCTTAGTGTGTGTGATGTGTATGATGACTGCAAAATGACTTTTATAAACAAAATCTTACATGCAACAGGGCATGATAATACACTGTTGCAATCCCTGGAATCACAGGCAGGAGAATAATCAGAAATGCAAGGACAGCTTGGTCTACTACGTATTGAGTTTCAGAACACCTAGAACTATTAAGTGAGAACTTATCTGTAAAGAACTCCTCCTCTCTGACAGCAGGTGTCATAAAGCAAGTTCATCCATCTCATTCATTGTTCTACATATGTCAATCTGCAACTATCACCCTTCACTTTGGGTCGGCAAATGTTAGGCCTCACCCCAAATGATGACAACTGACAATGAGATTTCCAACCTTAAAAAATCTGCACCCAAATAAACCTCTTTTCATTGTAACTTACTCAGGCTATTGCTCTGCTATAGTAACTGTAATAAACCAGCATACACATTGAGCTAGGTTCTTTATCCTATCATATCAAACTGGTAGTGGTAGTTAGTATTGTGGATTTGACAAGATCAAGCAAAGATAAGACTTGGGCGCAACTGTCAGAGATTATCTATACTAGATTTAGCTCTGAAAATGACTATGAAGGACTATATTTGCTAGGTTATATGAGGTGGGAAGATCTATCCATTGTAGCTGGTGCCATTTTCCTACACTGGGATCCAGACTGTATGAATGAAGAGAGCAAGCTGAGTTTGTATGCTCAATAATTGCTCTCTGTTTCTTGCTATGATGAAATGTGATCAGCTGCCTCAAGCTCCAGCTACAGTGACTTCTTTACCACGAAGGACTATAAACTTCAACTGTGAGTGAAAAAATGAACCCTTCATTCCCTATGCTGGCTTATCTATGTTTTATCATAACAGAAAAAGAACTTAAGACACTGATGGCAGGTTGTTTTGCTTTATTTTAGAATAAAGACCATGAATAAAACTGAGGATCTGAGAAATTCGCAGTAGTGAGAAAAACAACATTGATGACCTCAGGTCTGAGAATTCACACCAAACTGTTCACAGAAAAATTAATGCTGTAAAGACATTTTTTCTGATTTCCATCCTTGATGGGAGGCTGTGGTCCTAGAAGGAATACGGAGCAAATGCAGAGCAAACATGTGAGTGTTGTCTCCTTGCTCTCTGAAACTGTAATACACGCTCAACATCCTTTCCATCTTGTTTGGGACAGCAGAATGGACAACAGATATGGTGTCAGCAGTGTGCTTGACAAACAAGGAGAATAGTGTGACAGAAACTGCATACATAGTGGAGACAGAATCATACAAATAACTGAAAGGCAAATAAAGGAGCAGCTGCAAATTTTATCTTCTGTTTATTATGAAGCTCTGAGTTTCTTATAAAGTCTTCAAATGAAGATGATTACATTAAAGATCGAGTCATTGCACAGCTAATTTATTGACACACTGCAGTTTTTTGAGCAAAGTAGAGAACAAAAAGGACGTATGAAACCTAATCACAATCAGCTAATAAAACAGAAAGTTGAGAAATTTAAAAATGTTTTTCATTTTCTTTATTTTTTTTCTTCTAACTTCACTTTTGTGTAAAAACACATACAGATAAACATAAATACATATCCACTATATGTATGTTTCTGGTTCCTTGCTACAAAAATCACTTTTATTTGAAAGCCACATCATGTGCCCACTCACTGTGGTGAGACTGCAACTAGGAAGCTGTGCACATCAGTGCAGTCACACCTTCTAACCTCTGGTCACACCCTCAGCCCTCAGCAGGCTTTATGGTTTCACATCTGCAAACTGCTCTTCCTGCCCAAGCTGAGGATGTTATATGGAATAGCTAAGAGTCTACAAAGAAGTTTAGTTTGAACCATTTTGCTGGGGAAACTGTCTTTTTTGGTTAGTTTCCCCACCTGATATTACTTCTCTTCAGAGGCTAAAGGTTGACAACACTAAACTTCACACTTCTTAAAACAAAAAATAAAAAAAGAAAAAAGAAAAAAACCCTCTATTTTGAGATTTCCCGTGCCCATAGTCACCTGATTGTCCTAGCATTTATAATCAGAGTTGTTCTAATACTCTGTTATTGTACCTACCCACACAGTGCTTATGTATAGTGCTAGTGTTTCCTTCTGGTCCAGAAGCACTGAGAGCAAGGAAATTAGAAATACATTTTTGGAATTCAGTAAGAGTAATAAAGGGGCCCCTAAGGGGTTTCAAATGGATATCTAGGCTCTTTCATATTGGGGAATGAAATCCATCACTAAACTTTTTGCCTCTTCAGTCCCAGCCTACTCACTATATCATAGGACAGAGAAGAGACTCCCCCAACTCTGCTACATCCTCTGTGGAGTCTATAGGCTCTTCTCATCCTTCTCACAGCATTCTTTCTTTTAAATTTAATTTTTTCCTTACACGTAGTCTGATAAGAGTCGAGGATGGCCCAGAAATGCTTTGTAGCTGAGACAGGCCTGGCCTCCTGATTTTCCTCCCTCTAATTTGTGAGTTCTTCAGTTACAGTATAAGCCACTTGATTCCAACCCTCATATCGTTCTTTCTCTTTGTGTATTTTTTTATTTTTTTCAGATGTTTTATACTGGCTAGTTATCCAGTAAACCTAGGAATTAATCTATTTAAACAATCAAAGGGAACTGTGGTGCAACTTGCACCTTAGTTCTTTGATGTAGGAGTGACTTCTTTCTAATCTGTTGCTTTCATTGGTTAATTAATAAAGAAACTGCCTTAGCCCATTTGATAGGCCAACCCTTAGGTGGGTGGGGAAAACAGAACAGAATGCTGGGAGAAAGAAAGCTGAGTCAGGGAGATGCCATGGTTCTCCCACTCCAGACAGACGCAGGTTAAGATCTTTCCTGGTAAGCGCACCTCGTGGGCTACACAGATTATTAGAAATGGGTTAAGAGGCTGAAACTAATGGGCCACGCAGTGTTTAAAAGAATACAGATTCCGTGTAATTATTTTGGGTAAATTCGGGTATAAAGCTAGCCGAGCAGGTGGCTGGGTGCTCGGGTGCCAGGAATGTAGCCTGCCGCCCCTATTACAACAGCTCTTGAAGTAACTCTCACACATATTAAGTGAAGACACAGGTTTCTGATAGTTCAATATGCAAATAATATTGTCTATTGTTCATATTCTTGATAAAAATGTTCATAGAGTGGACTGGACAGTTGACTACGCAGATCAGAGCACTGGCTGCTCTTCCCAAGGACCCAGTTTTGATTCCCTGAACCCACACAGGGCCTAAGAACTATCTATATCCTCAGTTTCAGAATCTCTGACTTCATCCCTAGCATTGAGGAGCAATAAGCTCATTATCTGGTACACAGACATACATGCAGGCAAAACAACCATATATATGAAAAAAGTGTTTTTCAAAAACTGTTCATATATAGACCAGCTTGGCATTGCTTAAATACTTGCCTGTCCTCTTCACAGTACAAAGAGGCAGAGAACATTGAGAGTTAAAAGAAAACTGAGTTAGTATGAGATTATAGGCGAGCCTGGTGAACACATCATTTTCTCCAGTCTTTCTTGCTGGTCTTTGTTGTTGCATTGGGTGCACAGGGGTAATCCACTCAAGACTATATGTAAGAAGATGTGGATATGTGCATAATGAAGAAGCTTTCTAAGAGTTCTACTGAAAAACAAAACACAATTCCTGAAAATATTGAATAATTTACCAAGGTAGAACCATAAAAGTTAAGTTTTAAAAAGAACATTAATTTTAGTTTTATAAATTAACAGATAACTTCAAAATATTTAAAGACAAATTATCATTATAAAGTATCAATATGTGTAAGACATAAGTCAGAATACTCAGAAAAATAAAGACCTCACCCAATGGTGAATGAAGACACACCATGAGTTCAAACATTTATTTCCTCTTTTGAAAATTCTTTGCTTAGACCTGTACCCTACTTTTAATTGGGTTGTTTTCTTTCTCTTTGAATATTTATTTATTTATTTTACAACCTAAACTCAGTTCCTCCTCCCTCCTTTCCAGTCCCTTTCCCCACTTCTCCTCTACCCCTCCTTTATCCACTCCTCCATTTCTATTGAAAAATGGGCAGGCCTCCCATGGATATCAAGAAAACATGGCATATTAAGTTACCGTAAACTCAATGTCTCCCCTTTCTTTAAGACTGGGCAAATCAACCCAGTATGAAAAGTAGGGTCCCAAAAAACCAGTAAAAGAAACAGACCTTTCTCCCACTGTTAGGAATTCCACAAGAAGACCAAGCAATACAATATATATGCAGAGGTCTTAGATCAGTTCCTTGCATGCTTCCTGATAGTTGGATTAGATTCAGTGAGCTCCTATAAATCCATTTTAGTTGATTATGTTTTATTGTGATGTCCTTGATACCTCTGGCTTCTATAATCCCTCCCTCTTCTATTCATCAGGATTCCCCAGGATTAGCATAAAGTTGGCTATAGGTCTCTGCATCTATTTCCACAAGTTTGCTGGATGAAGGCTTTCTGGTAACAAGTGGCATAATCACCAATTCCAGCACATCTAATAGACAGAATAGACTGTAGGTCAAAGATTGTACATTTGAGTTGATGCCTAATCCTTCCATTGCAAGTCTTGCCTGATCACAGGAGATCCCAGTTCAGGCTACGTTACCGGTAGGAGACTTAACGGAGATCATCTTTGTAGATTCCTGGGAGTTTTCATTGCAACAGCTTTCTACACAAATCTGAAAACCCTGCAACCTTCCAGTTGGATCTTTCAATACTTTCATCCACTCCCACCTGATCCCTTATGGTTCCATCCCTACCTTCCCCCAGTCCACCCATGAAACCTCTTTTATTCTCCTACCCAGGGAGAGATGGGCAATGCCCTTGAGTCCTTCTTGTTACTTATCATCTCTGAGTCTATGGATTGTGTCATAGTTATCCTTTACTTTTTAGCTAATATTCACTATCAAGTGAGTACTAACAAAGTTTGTCTGCCATAAGTTCCTGTGTTAAAGTTTTGCTCATCAGGTGCACAGCAGCATTGTGTTCAAATCTACAGGAAATTCTGCTAACTCTTAGTGACTAGACCTTTGAAATCTGCCCCAGGAACAAATTCACACTGCTTCTTAGGGGTGACTGTGTTCTCCAGAGTTGATTGGTATGAAAATCATAGAGGATTCTTCTCTACTTTTGGTTTTCTATCTTTACCATTTGATTTCTCCATTTTCCATATATTTCCATGTGGTTCCTTCATTGTGCCTCCTGCCATGTTGATAAGCATATAGGGCTCCAAGTTTTGTACCCCATACCTCCCTAACTGTGAGCCTAATTCATCTCTTTTCTTGATAAATGTTTCAGCCTCTGGTATTTGGTAACAACAGTAATTGAAGTTGTTAAACTTCATTGATTGATTTATTTTCCTTTTAACATCTTAAAAACTAAATTTATTTTTAGAATTTCCTAGGTACTTAGAATGCCTTTTGACTACATTCATCCTCACCCCTTTGTCTCCTTCCCATCCTCTGTCAACATTTTTTTATTTCTAAATGTCTTTTTTCCAATACTGGTATCTTTTTGTTTAGTTTTGTGCTTCACTGATTTATTTGTTTCTTCTCTGGGGTCCCTATATCTGGCCTGCCTCTGGAAAAGTCAAAATCTTTTTCTAAAGTTGTAGACCATGGTATGTAACTCAGGGAAGGAGATGTAGTCTAAGGCTGTTGGGAAGGGTAAAAGAGTTTAGTGGGCAGTGTTTTACCAGGGGTCTTCTTGATACTCTAGCCTCTGGAAAACACTAATGTGGGTATGGGCCCTAATGTGGAGCCCAGGTAACATATGCATTGGGTACTGCAGGTTTAATTTCAAGGAGTGTTAGTGAATGGGGAGCAGTGTTTTACCTAGTTTATCTGGATCCCACCTGGCCCCTGATAAGGACTAAGACTTCTTTGAAAGTAGTAGGCTGGAGCCCAGGGGTGGCAGTGCAGTCTGGGTTGTTGGGCAGGCATAAAGAGATTAAATTGGGAGGTGGCCTGTACATACATGGGATCTCTAGAACCAACCTAGATTCAGTAAAGCTGCTGAGGCTGGGGTTCATAGATTTGTCCTCTGCTCAGGTAAAACTTAAGTCTTCTTCTGTAGTTGCAGGCCAAGATATGGGAGTACACATTTATATAGCCACTATGGAAATCAGTACTACGGTTCCTCAGAAAACCTGGAATCAAGCTACCATAAGATCAAACTATACCACTTTCAAGCATTTATCCAAAGGATGTCCAATCATACCAGAAGGAAACTTTCTCAACTATGTTCATAGCAGCTTTGTTTGTAATAGCAAGAATGTCTAAATCATCTAGATGGCCCTCAATTAAGGAATGGATAAAGAAAATGTAGTACATATATACTGGAAAGAATTTCTCAACTGTTAAAAGCAATGACATCAGAAAATCTGAAGGCAAATGGGTGGAATTAGAAAAAGTCTTTCTGAGTGAGGTAACCCAGACTGGAAAAAGACGAATATGGTATATTTTCTATCATAAGAAGAGATTAATTGTAAAATCAAGGATAAATGACCCTGAGAAACTAGGTAACAAAGAGTCTTCTAAAGGGGCCACCCAGATCTCCCTGAAAAGGGGAAATAGAAAAGGTATCATGAATCAAATGCAGACAGGTGTGTATGTGAACATAAAAATTCAGATTCTGGGGCATAAAGATTTCAAGTACTGAAAAAGACTACTGGAAAGAGGGGCCAGTTCATGTTCAGGCAAAAACCTGATGTGAGAGAAACTCCCAGGAATCTACAAAGATGACCTCAGCTAAGAATCTTAGGAATAAGAGATAAGTAGCCTGCACTGGCCATCTCCTGTGAGCAGACCAGGCTTCAAAGGGAGGGAGTAGGAAAAAACCCAGTTCCATAACCTTTGTCCTATAGCCTGTACCATGTCTTGGCTGTTCTAGGTTAAGGGTGGCCTAGAGATTGGGGTTTCTATGGTTGTGATGAAACACGATGACCAAAAAGAAAGTTGAAAGAACAATGTTTATTTGACTTACACTTCAGCATTGCTGTTCATCATCAAAGGAAGTCAGGACAAAACTGAAACCTGGCAGGAACCAGAAGGCAGAAGCTGATGCACAGGCCATGGAGAGGTGCTGCTTACTAGATGTTTCCCATGGCTTGTTCAGTCTGCTTTCTTTCTTTTTTTTTTATATTTGTTTCTTTATTTCTTTTTTTTTATTGGAAAAAAAAAGAAATTTCTGCCTCCTCCCCGCTTCCCATTTCCCTCCCACTCCTCCCTCTCCTCCTCCCCTCCCCCCACTCCTCCCCCTCCCTCTCCAGCCTGAAGAGCAGTCAGGGTTCCCTGTGGAAAGTCCAAAGTCCTCCCCCCTCGATCCTGGTCTAGGAAGGTGAGCATCCAAACTGGATAGGCTCCCACAAAGCCAGAACATGAAGTAGGATCAAAACCCGGTGCCATGGTCCTTGGCTTCTCAGCAGCCCTCATTGTCCGCCAAATTTAGAGAGTCCGGTTTTATCCCATGCTTTTTCAGTCACAGTCCAGCTGGCCTTGGTGAGCTCCCAAAGAATCAGCCCCACTGTCTCCACGGGTGGGCGCACCCCTTGTGGTCCTGACTTCTTTGCTCATATTCTCCCTCCTTCGGCTCCTCATTGGGACTTTGGAAGCTCAGTCCAGTGCTCCAGTGTGGGTCTCTGTTTCTATCTCCATCCATCGCCAGATGAAGTTTCTATGGTGATATGCAAGATATTCACCAGTATGGCTATAGGATAGAGTCATTTCAGGTTCCCTATCCACAGATGCCCCAGGAACTAACTGGGGACATTGCCCTGGGCACCTGGGAGCCCCTCTAGATACAAGTCTCTTGCCAACCCTAAGATGGCTCCCTTAATTAAGATGTGTGCTTCTAGAACACAGGATCATCAGTCCAGGGGTCATACCACCTCTAAAGGACTGAGCCCCCTCTATTGGTCACTAATTAAGAGAAGGTTATATAGGCTTGTCTACAGCCAGATTGTTTTGAGGTACATTCTCTCATGAGGTGCTCTCCTCTCGGATGAGTCTAGCTTGTGTCAAAATAACATAAAACTAAAATGCACAATGGGTTGGGAAGATATGTACATGTTTATAAACTCATATTTCCAATGACTTATAGCTTTGAAGGTTAATTACACTCCAAGCTCAAATTTTATATTTTTAATGTCAGGGTCAAAAAATGAAGGCATCATAAGTGTATAACCATTTTAGACATAAAGGACATTACAAGTGAAAACACAAATGATAGTGAATGTGAAGAAATATTAATACTGAAATAACCGACAAAACTGAGAATTTTTAATATGGAATATGGAATAGATCATATGACTAGGTCAATACTTAATTTCTTGAGTTTTATCATTTTAGTATGATGTTATTTTTAATATGGAATATGGAATAGATCATATGACTAGGTCAATACTTAATTTCTTGAGTTTTATCATTTTAGTATGATGTTATAATTGAGATATTTTAGAAAATATTTATGGACAGTTTAGTATTATTATTACCACCATAATTATAATTATGCTTCATGAGACAGAGTTTTTCTTTAGCCCATGATGGCCTGAAGCATCTGATGTAGCCCAGACTGCATTCAAACTCAAGTACTCATAAGATTATAAGTTTGTGCCATGACATCCATCTGGACTCAAAGAGTATTACTCTATCTAGGAGATTTCAACTCATCATCAAATGATCAGACAGAGGGGGAAAGAGAGAGAGGAAAGAGAAGAGCAGAAGAAAGGAGAGAGAGAGCAAAATTACAAACACTAAGCAACCAACTGAGAAATAGAACCCTGAAACTGCATCCTAGTTCTTAATTGTGATGTCAAAGCAGTGGAATATTAAAATGGTTTATCATAGTGATGATGAGTTACTTGTGCTATTTATCTGGGTTCTGCATTTGTTTCTTTGTGACATTCAGAAAACAAAGGAGTGATTCCTTAAGGCTTGGAACAAAGGGCATTTGTTCTCATGATGAAAGTTCTGTGTTTTAGTAAGAAGGAAGGTGAATTGTGCTGTGTAGTTAGATTTAAGCAGAACATTCCTTTCTTTTCCAGCTCATTGCCATATTTGCTTGGCTGACTGAGTCCTGTAGTTAAAACTTTCAGTCATTAAGCAGTCATAAATCACCACAGGATATCAGCAAAGATGATAAAACATTCCAGTTTTTACTTTCCTTTCATACTGTACACTTAACCAGGAAATCTATCCATTCTCTTTTCACAGATGCAGGGGTGTTTTGCAGCACAGTCACCTTCCTGTATTCCTCGAAAACTGAGTTGTGCACAGCCTCCATTATATTTTATTAATTTTATTTTCATCAAATCACTATAATGAAAAACATATAATGGACAGTTATTAAAATATGAATCTTTTATTGTTGTATTCAATGATATTAAAAACAATGTTTATTGACTAAAATATACAGAATATGGACTTAATTGTAAGTATTTTTCTAAAAGTTCTTTTGTTTTCTCTAAACTTAATTAGAAATGTGTTGGTCCATTGACATGGCTCAGTGCATGGAAACCATTGCTACCAAATCTGACAACCTGAGTTCAAACCTGAGATACAATATAGTAGAATAAGAAAATTGAATCCTTCAATTGCCTTTTAATACTGATGTGTTGTGGCTGTGGCACACAGTCGTATACATTCATATAAAGAAATAAAGATAAAAAAACAAGAATTGTCTCTTGATTACAAATCAACTCCTTATATATTCCACTCTGTTAATTTTTCACCTTCAAGTAAATATAATTTTAGCTATCACAAAAGATAATTTCACAGTACAGCTGACTTCCTATTATTCTTTTTGTAATAAAAACATTTTAAAAATAAAAAAAATACAGTAAACCTGGAACACAGGACAAGGTCCCATGATTTTGGTAACACTGTGAGTTTTCACAAGGCTAGGCTGTTGAGAATTTGTGTCAAAGAAGGTAAAACAGTGAATAAAATTTATACTGTATAGGCTGAGATATCAAAGGTATAAACCTTCAACAAAAGTTCACCATTTTTGAGTCCTTGATTCAAGTTGTTAAAAATAAGATATTTAGATTCACCACAGGAACATCAAAAGACATAAATTATGCTAATTGGCATTTGGGGCATAGACAGAACAGGTAAGATAAAGTATAAATGAGCACACACATTAGTTAATCATGAGGTATGATTATAGGTACAATCAGTTAAGCATGTGTATTGAATGTCGACAAAGAGGAAAAGACCCAGGAGACAGTTACTATTCATAAGATACACATGGATAGTCTTGAGTTCTAAACTTTACTTCAATAGTAATGCCCACTGCAACCTCTACACAAGAAACACAAGTTCACAGCTGCTTACTGGGTCCCTTAGAAGCAGGTGTCTAAATTAATGCATTTTCACACTGGAGAAAATGCCTGTGGTGGTGAAAGATATCTCACCTCCAGGCTTTCAAACTGAATACTCAAGTGTGGCCCTAGTACTCATATCACCTTCAGTGGAGAGTTCTGTAGTATAGTCATGGTCTAGAAAGATGTTTTAACCTGAATGCAGGTATCCTCCCAGGCACTGCTACTTCACACCAAATGTTTCTACTTGTCTATCTCTGACTCTGTATAGTGCTTTAGCCTATAAATATATTCATTAATATATTCTGTGGCCAACTATAGTGTGAAACAGCACCAATTCTCGTGCTCGGGAGGTAGATGTAAAAGAATCGGGGCTAGCAAGTATAAAATGATACTTAAAATATAAAAACCAAAACTAATAAAAGCAAAAATATTCTGTGTTCTTTGAATATATTATAACATCTTTTAAGAGTGTCTGTATCCTGGTCATCTCTGTGACAGCCTGCTTGAGAGTGTACTTGAAGGAGAGAGGAATTTAATTTCCATATATTTGTAAATTAACTGTCCACTTTTGCAGGATCATGTTTAAATAAAAGTGAGCCAGACCTGTCATGTTCCCAGACAGTGAATGAAATATTCCTGAGTGTGAATATCATGCTTCAGATAGTTTTGTGTCTGTTGGTGAAGAAACTCAGTAAATACAACAAAAAAAATGAAATCATGAGCAAAAGCCAGCAGAAATAGTGCATTAAACCTATAGAACTTTAGACACTAGGATTACCAACTAACACATGTGAAATCAAAATGGTTGATATCTATCCAGAGAAAAAGGACCATACAGGCAGAATCACACCTGTTCACAGTCCCATCACCTGAGAGATGGAGACAAAAATATCAGGAGTCCAAGGCCAACATGGGAAAAATTAATCTCTATCTAAAGACAACAAAAGTAATATAAATTAAAATGATACCAAAAACATTTAAAACATAATTAGCTCCTCCTTTGCTTATGGGACTGTTAAGTTGTACAATCACTTAGGATAGCAACATGGTTCTCTCTCAGAAAATGGATAATCGATCTACGTCAAAAGCTAGTTATGCTTCTCTTGGGCTTATACACAAAGCATAATCCTTCCTACCACAAAGGATGCTCCATACTACCAAAAAGGGCATTTTCACTTACATTCATAGTGGCTTTATTTATAATAGTTGAAAATTGAAAATAGCATAGACATCAATCGCAAATAGAATGGATAGATAAAATGTGGTAAATTTTCACAATGGAGTAATGTAAAGCTGTTAAAAACAAGGACATCAGTAAACTTTCCCCCCAAATGGATGGAACTTGAAAAGATAATTCAGAGTGAGATAACCCAGATCCAGAAAGAAACATGGTATGTACTGACTTATAGGTGGATTTTAGCCATAAATGAAAGGATACCTATGCTTCAATACACAGATTCATGAAGTTAAGTAACAAGGAGGGCTCAAATTCAGGGGGCTTGCACAACAAATCTCACTGTGAATTGGAAATAGAATAGTCATCATGGGTGGACTGTTGTAGGTGGGCATGGGAACAGGAGCAATCAGGTTTGGGGAAGATGGCAGATGAGAGTACTGGGAAAGACAACTGGAATGAGGGTCATTTGTGGTCTGAGTTAGAAACCTAGTGCAAAGGAATCTCCCAGGAATCAGTGAGGTGTCCTCAGTCAGAATTCCTAGCAGTGGTGTATACAGAGTCTGAACAAGCTATTTCCTGTAACTAGACAAGACATTTAGTGGAGGAGTTGAGACCTCATCCCAATCACATAACCTCTGATCAACCATTTGCACTGCCTATAAGAGATACTGGGGTAAAAATGATGCAGAAGAAATTAGAATGGACAGTCAATGATTGGTTGAGTGTGATATCCATGCTATGAGAGGGATCCTATCCTTAAAACTGCCTGCGGCTGGGCAGTCCAGAGACCTAGGTGAGAGCCTTAAATGACTCTCAAAAATGTCAGTGAAATGACTCCTATTGATATTCTGCTATACCCATATATTGTTGCCTAGTTCAATTGTCACTGGGTGCAGCAATAGATGGAAATGTAAAGAGACACAGAACGAAACCTTAGGAAAGCCTTGGGGTGTCCTGTGGAAGAGGGGAAGAAAGATTGTGAGCATCAGAGGCACCAAGGATACCATAAGAAAACCACAGAATCAACTAAACTGTGCTCATGGGGACTCACATAGACTGAACACAAAAGCAGGGAGCCTGCATGTGAGTGACCTAGGTCCTCTGCGTATGTCCGACAGTTGTTTGGCTTGGTCTTCTTATGTGTCTTCTAACAGTGAAAATAGGGCTTTTCTCTGACTATGTTACCTGTCTTTGGGACCTGAATGCTGTGGGACAATGGTCTGTACCCTGTCATGTGTATTTTAATAAAACACTTATTGGCCAGTAGCAAGGCAGGAAGTATGGGTGGGGTGACTAGGCCGAAAATAGAGGTGGTGCAATAAGAACAGGAGAATTCAGGGAAGAGGAAAAGAGGCAGTCTGCAGTCTTCATCCAGATACATTAGAAGCAAGATGAGAATAACTCACTTGTAAATGTACCAAGCCATGTGGCTAATATAGACAAGAATAAAGGGTCAAATTAAGATATAAGAATAAGTTAATAAGAAATCTGAGCTACAAGGTCCAAGTCAGGAGCAGAAGGAGAGAGAGCATGAGCAGGGAGCTCAGGACCGCGAGGGGTGCACCCTCACACTGTGACAGTGGGGATGTTCTGTCCGGAACTCACCAAGGCCAGCTGGCCTGGGTCTGAAAAAACCTGGATTAAAACCGTCTTGGGAAAAAACATAGAGACAATGAAGACTACTGAGATCTCTAGAACAATGGCAATGGGTTTTTGATCCTACTGCACGTATTGGCTTTGTGGGAGCCTAGGCAGTTTGGATGCTCACCTTAATAGACCTGGATGGAGGTGGGTGGTCCATGGACTTCCCACAGTGCAGGGAACCCTTATAGCTCTTTGGGCTGAAGAGGGAGGGGGACTTGACTGGGGGAGGGGGAGGGAAATGGGAGGCTGCGGTGGGGAAAAGACAAAAATCTTAAATAAATAAATTTAAAAAAAAAAGAAATCTGAGCTAATAGGCCAACCAGTGTGTAATTAATTTAGTAGACTTCTGTGTATTTCTTTCGGACTTATTGACTACTGGACCAAGTGGGACAGAAATTTCTGTCAACAAATGGTGTCAATGTGGACAGTCAAATCCACCTAAATCTTGACAGACCTTGGGAAGTAATTCTAGAAACAAAAGAACAAAGTTGTGTATGGCTTCTTAGTAGCAGCATTTTCTCCAGTGGTCTTTGTTTGCAGGAGGCAAGTGTGTCTCATTTTAGAAAGGCTTCCTGACAAAGCTTTACCTGCAAAAACATGCAGCCCTTTTAATTTTCTGTAGGCAATTCCTTGTGCCTCCTCCCTTCTTACCATTGTCCTCTATGCCTGGGAATCCTTCCTAGCTGTTGGCCACTCAGTTTTTTTATTGACCCAGTAATAGCCACACATATTCACAGTGTACAAAGAGAAGGACCCTTTCCTCATACTGGGTTTCCTTATCCAGCTTCAATTGGAAACAAGATGCCTACATAGGAGGAGGACTGCCCTTTTTAGAAGAGAAAGGAGGGGGAATAGATTAGAGCATGGAAGAGAAAGAGAAATGGAAGAGGGACTGAAAGGAGATGAGGGAGGGAAGACTGTAACTGGACTGGGAGAAAGTAGTTAATTAATTAAAATTATTTTATTTATTTGTCTTTTTTAAAAGACAGGTTTCTCTGTGCAACAGCTTTGACTACTAATTTGTGGACAAGTTTGATCTTAAACTCACAGAGAAATGCTTGTGTCTGCCTCCATGTGCTGTTATTAAAGGCATGCACCACCACCACATGGAAAAAAAATTTAAAAATAGAAAAATAGGCTACGCTCAAAAATAAAACAGTATATTCTTTTTTTTTGCTCTTTGGATAGTCACATTGTAAGAATTGGATCATAAACACTGTGTTTTTAAAATACATACACATACATATAGATATATACACATACATACATACATATATACATATGTTTTCCAATGTTATTTGAGGACAAACACAAAATTCCTATGAGAGAATTTTCACTAGTATTTCTAAAACCATCAATAAGCATGAGGAATTGATATATGTGAAATGCAAATAGAGGGATGAATTCTGAGGATTAAAAGATCAAATGATAATATCACTGGGAAAAAAAGGTGTATTAACTAAAGCTAAGGATCTATAAAAGGACTTACAGACCACCATTAGTAATAAACTTGTGTTTGGAAACAAAATGCAGGATCTTTTATATTTAGGTAGTTTGGGTTTTTTGTTTGTTTTTGTGTGTCTTTGTATGTGTATTTAAACATTTTTGTCTGATTGGATTTTTTGTTTGATTTGATTGTCATTTTTTTTTGTTTTTGGAGAACAAATGAAAGAACTTGATTTTAGATGGGCAGGGAGGTGAGAAGAATGTGGGATGTGTTAGGGGTTGGGAAAGGTGATCAAAATATAGTCAATTGAAAATGAAAATATGACTGAAAATGAATAACAAAAAACATAATTATTAAGAGAAAATCAAAGTATAAAGCAGGGGACACACCTAGGGAAATTACTGGTCAGAGAGACCACAGAGGTCACCAAAACAACACAGCATTTTGCCATTGTCCTTGGTTAACTACTCCTAGCAACATGGTAAGATCTGTAAGCTGAAGACAGCATACAATTTGTTTTCAGGACATAGAGAAATCAATTTCAAATCAATCAGGAAACAACTTTACCTGGGCTAGTTTTCAAAGGATGACAAGGTGCTCCTGGAGTAGAAAAGATATTAATGGTCTTACCCAGCACAGAACCCAGCATGCTACGATACTGGTCTGCTAGGCAAGATGTGCCCAGTGGTACCATTATTATGGGATAACTGACTATTTTCTTATTGGAGTTGAGATTTTTAATACATGAGGGATAATGTTTGGTATTGTAATTCAAATCAAAAACCCATGATTGTGGAGGTCAAGGGCCCTAAGTTGGAACCTGCTACAATTATTTTGTTAAGTGGGCATGTAGCTAACTGCTTTCCACCTTGGTCAGAGAAGCTTCTTTTGCAGTAGGCAGTAATCTGCACAGATCAAGGGAAGCAGTCAAAGTTCAGAAGAGAAGAAAAATGTGTTTAGCGTTTCAGGGACATCAACTTCTTCCCCCTCAAAACCACCCCAAGTCTCTGGGAACAACAGGGCAGAGGAGGTGGAAAAAATATGAGAGCCAGTTGATGCTCTGTGCAATCCTGCCATCTGGATATGACAAGGCTTTCCCACACACAAACTCACAGCAGCTGTGGTTACCTATGTGAGACTTGAACAAGATCAAACTGGGCGACATTCCAGCATAGATGGGGAGGGATCTTCTATCTTTTAATGAGTGACTATGGTTAGGTGACAGCTGCTGGAAATGGTAGATACATTTCTTATTAAGGTTTTGTCCAGGTATCCGTGCTCCAATGAATGTCCATTAAACATGTACCAGGGAAAAACTTTGAGTACAGTAAGAGGAAGCTTGAGAGGGCAAATAGGGGATAGATATGATAATATTTCATTTTGCATATATACGAGATTTTTAAGAAATATTATTTATAAAGAAAATCATCTAACTGTTTTCTATCATGTCAGAAATGAGCAAGCTCAGAGCTTATAGACTAAAGCACCTTAAATGTAAAGTAGATATGTATATATTTATTTATAAATTAAAATTATATAAAATTACTACAGAAACAAGTCATGAATGTTTAAGATACTCACACTTATTGTATCTTCCATGAAGATCAAATGACTTCACATTATCTTAAACTTTGGATCTTTTTTGTTGTACCCTGTGCATCTTACAATAAACAATCCTGAGCTGTGTTCAGTATTACATCACTAGCCATCAGCTCCTACACATTTCTATTTTCTGTATATCACTTGCTCAGATACTGCCTTATGCTTCTCTTCCTTACCGATGAGCTTCATAGAAAATGAGAAAAGTCATGTATAATGAGAGAAAAGCCTTTGCACACAATCCTACCACTCTGGCACCAGTGTTAGAATTTAAGGGTTCAGGAAACTCACAGTTTAGATGTGCCATTGTCAATCCATCCCCATTCGCTTTTGCTTATTTCATAAGATAATCCAATCCAGAAAGTGTTTGTATTAAACTGGTTCTTTAGAAACTTCTGTAAGGAAAATAAAAATTTATCTTATGATAAAATTTTTCTGTTTGATGAGAAAAGAACAGCTATAACAGGTTCCTGATGTCCTTATGTCAGCTCTTCTCTGTCCTGTCCTGCAGCCCTTCAGTTCCTCCAAGTTCATATTTAAAGTGATTTTTCATGTTATGTCAGAACCAGACAGTTACATAAGGTATTTAAAATGAAGAGTCAACTGTCTAGTGATACTACTTTTATGAAAAGATTTACGTCTGTGATTCTCAGAGAAAGACTCAGTGTGTAGCCAAGACTGGCCTTGAACTCACAACCTCCCTGCTTCACTCACTAAATGCACATTGCATATCAAGCTCCTTAAGTAAGTTTGATGCTTCATGAATTTATACAGATTCATATTGCAGAAGACTATGGAGGCTTGTGAGAGGCGTTCATCTTAAGTGAACCCCGGCTTCAAACCAAATTCATTAGGATGAAAAAATACAATGAAAAGCTGTGCAGTATCCTCCATGTTCTAGTGAGAAACCATGCTATTTTTCAGATCTAAAAGTGACAGAACTTGAGGAAGTGGGAGGTTGTGGAAGAAATTAATATGTCTTGCATGTGACATATCTGGACGTGATGGCTAATGAAACTACTGAATATATTTTAGGGTATGATTTTAAATTTATCTGTTTACTGTATCAAATGGAAAATTATATCATAACTTCATATAAAACTTTATTTTATGCTGTAATTATTCAGCATGTATGACATTGGTGGACTATTATTCCTCATGTTCTAAATGAAAAAGATTTCCAGCTGGCCATTCAATCATTTTTCTAGAAAAGGTCCTTTTATGTATTTGAAGTGATTTCTTTCTTTGTTTGATTTTTGATATTTTTTCTTTTTGGATTTTTGAGACAGGTTTTCACTCTAGCTTTGAATCTTGTTCTGGAGCTAGCTCTTGTAAATCAGGTTGCTTTTGAACAAACAGAGATCTCTCTGCCTCTTCCTCTGCCTTCTGAGTTCTGGGATCTAAGGAATGAGACACCACATCCTGACTTTGAAAAAAATTTCTATACTGAAAATGTAAACATCTAATGTCAGTGTCTTGGCCACTTATTTTCCCTTAATACTCATTTCTAAAGATAGATAATATTTTGTGAAACGTAAGAATATCATGAGGTAAGTATTATGGACAGATTCAGTGAAAATCAGTATGGTTCTAACCAGAAAAACTATTTAATTCCATGAGTCTCATATAATCTACACTTTGCAGGTTGGCCCATTGGTCAGTTACATTCCCCACTGCCATGCAATTACTCATCTCAGGCAATCTCACTTTTGGGGTCCAAAGAACAAAGCCAAGACAGTAGCCTTTCTGTGTGTAGCTGACCCTCTATGGAGACACATAACTGTCAGTCACAGAACGTGCTGTAATAAAGTAATAAAATAATAACATCATCAGGGAAAACATGCTTCTCTCAGTGAATCTTGCAAATTCAGGAGAAACAGAGGATTTGTAAAGACTGCTGTCTCTTTAGTAGAGCCTCCCCGTAACTGACTCCGTGTCTTAATAACTAATCTAGAACCAGGAGGGGTATACTGAGAGACCCTTAATGAAGTATTTGCTCTTTTTTAAAGGCAACAATATCTAATCCTTGAAGGTCTCTCTTTCAATAAACCTGCCTGGGGTTAATATTTCATTATCCAAGATTTAGAAACAGAGTCTAAGATAATAAATGGACATGTTAAGAGTCTACAGTACCAGTTCATCATCATCATCTATCTTCAAAAGGGATAAGCTGCAGTCCTGGCAGGTCTGTTTACAATCCTTCCAGTGTTTATTGTCCATGATGAAATAATAACATTTTATTCTGCAGCAGAACAAGCGTGCTTCAGCACATTTGCCTACAACAGAGAAAGAATTGTGAAAATCATAATTTCAGGTATTCTATTATTAGAACAATGTATTTATTACACATTTATAACAGTAAAATCTCATAGCTCTCAGAAATTGAGATTCTAGAATGCTGAGTGACCCCTCTACACCTGTGCTCTATGCAGCACAATTTATAATAGAAATGTGAATATAATTTAAGTGTTCATTATGGATGAATCAATAGAAAAAAATGTATCATGTACACACAAAGGAATACTATCTATCCTTGAAAGAAAAGTAAATCCAGCGGGGCATGGTTTATGCCCATAAGCCCAGCTCTATTTAGGCCGAGGCAGGAAGTTCACCTCCAGTTTGACGTCAGCCTTGGTTAAACAGTGAATTCCAGGCCAGCCTCGCCTATACAGTATATTCCAAGTGAGCCTTGATTATACAATGAAACCATACCTAACACCTAGCACCTAATAACACCTATAAGTCTATCAGGTTACTCATGACTGCTGATCACTTAGTGTCAGTGGCCCACATCTATTATGCATGTCCAGCTGTGCTGTAGTCTATGTTAGATGTTTTTACCTTAATAGAAATAAGAGACATACAGGAAGCTTTTGAGGGCAATTTTATGTTCTCCTGCCTTCATGGTACACTCACAGCCCCATAGTGTCAAATTTGAATGAATTAAAACGTGTGGTTTCTTAGTTACTTTTATTTGTTTACTCTGGTGGTGAGGATACCTTCTCTCTATTAATAAACATTTATGTCCAACCCTTATTTTTCTGTGCAGAGTTAAAATCACTGTGTAGTTCAGGCTCTCTTGGAATTTACTGGACACCAAGACTGTCCTCAAATTTGCAATTGTTCTTCCTCTGTGTTCTAATCATAAGCATTGGAGAATTGTGCTACCACTTAGAGTTCATAGTTATTTTATTTTAATACAATAAGGCAAAACATTTTTGATGAGTTTGGAATGCCTTAAGGATTATTTTTGAAGCTTTATTTACTTTTTTATTTATATTTTAAATTTACCAGTTTTAAAGATATTATTAATCTTTAACTAGTAAAGATTGTCAACTCCTGCTATCAAACAAGTGAGATCATATGCAAGAGTTTTTTGTGAACTCTAAAGTGTGAAAAAATACTTCATAATTAATGGTAAACTGTATCAATTATAGTTAACCAGTCATGATGCAAGGGAAGGTTACTTGTAACATTAGATATTTTCATCTTTGTGTCACTGATAGACATACAACAGTGTGAGCACCATGGTGAATCTCTCATGTGAACTGTACGGAGGACACTCTGGTCACAAAAAGACCAACTTTCTGATACCCAAACAGAAGGAAAACAAATATACAAACAATTATTTTTATTACTGTGTCAACGTAAATGTTCTAAGTCTATTTAAGCCTAGGTTTTTGGAAAACAGTCTCTTACTGGGAACTCACACATTTTGTTAACAACAAAAGGGTGACCTAGATTTGCAAATAGAGGAAAACAACTTGAATTCTCAGCTGTGCTTATTTGAGCTTCCCTTCCTGAGATCAGTAGGAGACAGAACAGTCCCTGAGTTCTAGAAATGGTAAGATGTTCCTAATTCAAACAGGGATTTCTGGGGTTCTGCCCCTACAGGATATATGGAAACTCAACCATTAACCAACAGATTACCAGGACTGTAACCTGATAACTTGACTTCAAGTCTTTTGGAGAAGAATCAATACAGAACAATGCAATTCCTTATTCAAGTTCCACTCCTTACCTGAGTACTTTCCATAATCTAAAACAGCCTTAGCTTTCCCACAGCATCTGTTCTGTTCCTCCTGATTTTTGCAGCCTTCATAATCTGATGACTTACTTGTCAATATTTTATCTGAGGTGCTGATATTTTGTACAGTGATTTGATCAAGGTTGTTTTGACATTCCATTAGCTCATGTTTGTCTTGAAAAACTAAAATTAAAAAAGATATAACTGAAAATAGTTATTAATACTAAATATTTAAATTTAAGATATAAGAAAAGGTCTCATGTTGTTAACATATACCATTACTTCATTTGCTATTTTGCCATTTTAAAAAATAACATTACAATAGACTCACTAAAAGATGCAAACATCATTTTCTACCATAAACTTCAGTATAAAGTAAATGATAAAGCAGAATTAAGTTATGGTTGAAGCTTATTACCTTCCAATCCCTTCAATTTTTTCTCTGCATAAAACTTACAAATAAATATTGACCTTATGAACTCAGTCAACCTTTAACATACAGAAAATGTGAATTAAGAAACATAAAGATATGGTACAATTCTCAAATTACTAGATGGAAAATATAATATTCTTGTGTGTAGTTATATTTTAGTATCACCTGGGAGTTATTTCCAACAAAGATGTGAAGGAATCCAACAGCGTTGAAGGTTTTACATCTCTGTACACATCTAGTCTTTTTATATAATCATGTCTTCAATATAGACTGAGCAAAAAATAAAAGACACCATCATTAAAACATCTTGTGTGAGGTAACCCAGACCTGGAAAGACTAGCATGGTGTGTAATATGCACTTATAAGTGAACATTAACTGTAAATAGGGCAACTACATTATAGTCCACAGATACAGATAGACTAGGTAACAAGGTAGGTTCATGGGAAGATGCCTGGATCTCTCTGGGAAGGGAGAAGAAGAAGAGATTTTATAAGTGGACTGAGGACAGGAAGGGATAGAGGAAGATGTTCTAAAAGAGAAGAAAGATGAGGGTGGTTGGATTCCTTGCTCAGGTAGAAACCTGGCACAAGGGAATTTCCTATTAATCTACAAGGATGATCCCAGCTAAGACTCTTGGCAATAGCAGATATGTAGCCTGGAATGACTGAGTCCTGTGATCTGCTAAAACTGCCAGTGAAAGAATTGAGATGGCAACTCAACCACATAACCTTTGACTATAGTCAATTCTGCCAATGAGATGGGCATGGATAAGGGTAGCCTAGAGATTGGGAGCATAACCAACCTATAACTGATCTACCTTAAAATAAGAATAAGCCTACCCCTGACACTACCAGGACCTAATCGCTGGAGCACCAGGACCGCAGAGATTTAGGATAGAACCAGACAACTAGAGAAAAAATATCAATGTAATGATGCCTAGTAATATTCCACTAAACTCAGAATGATTCCTGGTTCAATTGTCTTCAGAAAGTTTTCATTCAGTAACTGATGTAAGTAGAGACAGAGACCCTCAGCCAAACTTAAGATTAAGCTCCTGCTGAAGACAGGCAGGAACCAAAGGGATCAAGGACTTCAGAAGAGAAGTAACAAAATCAACTACTCTTGACTCATGAGAGCTCATAGTGCATGAATAGACAATCAGGAAGCCTGCATGATAATTACTGGACACTTCTTATGTGGCATTTGTATAGCTTGGTCTTCTTGTGAAACACCTTACTGTGGGATCAAAGGCTGTCTCTTACTCTTTTGTTGGCTTTTGGGACCATATCCCTCATGTTGGGTCACACTTTCCAACCTTAATACAGGGGTAAATGTTTGGTCTTACTGCAACTTGATATGCCTATTTTTTGTTACTATTCATGGGAAGCGGACTCTTTTCTGAACAGGAAAGGAGTAGGCATAAATGGGGGTTGGGGTCAGAAAGGAGTAGGGAGTGGCCGGGAGGAGAGGGGAGGGGAAATAGTAGACAGGAGATAAATAAAATAATTTTTTTTAGAAGTTGAAAAATTCTGTGTGAAGAGCTGTGCATTAACCTCCATGCTCCAGAGAGGAAGCCGTTCTTTAGTTCAGACTTGGAAGTGGCAGAACTTGATGAGGAGAGGTGTTGTGGGATTCCCCTCTGTATGCTGTGAATTCCATTGGTAAATATGAAACTGGTTTGGCCTGGTAGTGTAGATAAGAGGGGAAAACTAAACTGATTGCTGGGAAATGAGAGGCAGATTTGAGAGAAGCCATGTATCCCAGTCAGAACTTTACCTGGTAAGCCACAGCCACATGTCAATACACAGATTACTAGAAATGGGTTAAATTAATATGCAGGGGATAGCCAATAGGAAGCTAGACCTATTAAGGCACCCAGTGATTAAAATAATATAGTTCCTGTGTTGTTATTTTGGGGCTGAACAGCCAGAAAACAAACAAGTGGACCCATTCCAACAAAGAGGGGAAGATATTTGGAAGTATTATAATGTACTTATGATATCCCAATAGAATGATGACTACTAAAATTACTAAATATATTTTGGCATATGAATTTGAATTTAACTATGTTTTCTGTAACAAATAGAAAAGTATATAATTACATAATATGGAAGTACATTTTATGCTGTAATTGTTCAAACATGTAAATAAATTTGTTTAAATCATGCATCATGTTCTAAATGATAAAGGTTTCAAGCTGATTCTGCAATCATTTTCTTTAAATACATTCTATGTATCTTGATACATTTCTTTCATAATAAATGTAAACACACAATGTCAGGACCTTGACCATTTGATTTCTTTTAAATACTCATTTCCAAAGATAGATATCATTTTTTGAAAAATATGAATATTATGAAGCTAATATTATGGGAAGATTCAGTAAAAATCACCATGGTGCCAACTGGTAAAAACCATTTATTTTGTGGATTTATATAATTTCTCTTTGCAAATGGGCCCAGAAGTCAGTTTCTCTATTGTTATCCAACTGCTCATTTCAGGCAGTCTCACTTCTGGATTTCAAGGAGTAAGCCCAGCGCTCCAGGCAAGTGTAGTTGGCACTCTGTGGAAATAAACAGATATCAGTCACTGGATATTTTATACTAAAGAATTAAAATTCTTCAGGGAAAACTTGCTTCTCTGAGGGATCCTCTTACAGATTCTTAAAAAAGGGAGGAAATTGCAAAATGACAATTGTCTCTTAAGTGTCACGTCTCTTTGTAAAAGACCCTGTGTCCTGACCCAGCCAGGATCAGAAATGAATTTCCTTGGAGACTCTTATTGCATTGTTTTGCTCACATTATTGGTAAACCATATACAACCCTTGAAGGTCTCACTTTCAAAAAAAATACCTGCACTCAGTACCTCACTATCCAAGGTCTAGGATAATAAGTGACAAGTAAGAGTCTACAGTACTAGTTTATCCTCATCATCTGTCTTCAAAAGGGACAATCTGCAGTCCTGGCAGGTCTGCTTACATCCACTCCAGTGTTTATTGTCCATGATGAAATAACATTTTATGTTACAGCAGAGATAGTGTCCTTTAACATCTTTGTCTACAACAGAGAAGATGAATAGTTAAACCTCTTATTCTCTGGTATTCTGTTATTAGAACAATGTATTTATTAAAGGTTTGTAACTAAGTAGAATCCCACAGCTCTCAGAAATAGAGATTTTAGAAGGCTGAGAGACCCCATACATACTCATGCTCTATGTAGCAATATTTTAATAGCAATATGGGGAACAACTTAAGCATCCATTATAGATGAATCAGAGAAATCATAGCACATACACACAAAAGAATACTATATATCTTTTAAAGAAAAGTAAAATGGCCAGGCATGGTATTTTATGCCTATAAGCCTGGATATCCATAGGCTAAGGCAGGAGAATCACCACCAATTTGAGGCCATCCTTGACTAATAAGAAAATTCTAGTCCAAACTTGGGTATAACATAAGCCTGGACTATGGAATTAAAACATTTCTCACATCTAATGTCTCCAAAGAGAAATCCACCTAAGTGACCAACAGTTCAGTAATAGTCTCATAAGAGACCCCGTCTGCTGTTCAGTTAGTGTCAGGACACAGCATCTGCCGTGCACATATTAAATTACTAAAGAGACAGCAGTGTCTTTGCATTATCCTCCCTTTCTCAGAAGTTTACAAGAAATTATGTCAGAGAAGCATGGATGGATTTGAGAATGCAAAGTGAAACATTCCTGGCCCACGACCATACTTTATAATTCCACCCAGATGAGCTTCAGTGCCAGGTTCAAGAAGCAGAAGCTTTGAGGATCCCAGGGTTTGATGAGTGGGAAATGAACATTTGCTGCTCTGAGGCCATTACATGTAGAACACAGTGCTAGATCTGCATTAGTAACATAGCACACAGTAGTTCACAAGCGACTACGCACTCAGAGTTGCGCTGAGGTCTATTTTAAATGCTCTTCCTTAAGACAATTAAGAGATTCACAAGGAAGCTTTTGAGGTGATGGAGTTTTCTGCTGAATGTAGAGATGCCTTCAAGGGTACACCCATATCCCCAAGCATGTCAAGTTAAATACATTAAAATGCTTGAAGTTTGAATAGCAATAACAATTCAATATGATTGTTTTGTGAAGTGTTGGGGTTGGCCTTGCTCTATCAACAAACTTTGTCTCTGACCTTTGTTCTGTGGAGTGTTATTACTGTGTAGTTCAGGCTTTCTTGGAATTTGCTGGGTTGCCCAGACTGTCTTCAAATATAAAATCCTCCAGCCTTGGCCTTCTAATCAAAAGCATTACAGAATGGTGCTATGATTGGGAGTTATAGTTTTTTATTTTAAAATCATAACATAAAACATATTTTATTTATTTGGAATATTTCAAAGATTTTTTTATGCTTTTATTTCTTTCACATATTTTAATTCATCAGATTAAAATATTATTTGTCCTTGTACAATGAGAATCTGCACTCTTATTGTGAGTAGAGACCATATGCAAAAGCTCTTGGCAAACATTAAAACCTGAACAAATGTTAAAAGTAATTGACAAGCAGTTAATTAAAGAAAACCAGTCATAATGAAAGGTAAGGAAGGTTTCTCACAACACATAACATTTTAGTTCTTCTCCTATTACTAATGGTACCCCTAGCAGAAGTATAGGAGTGTGGGCACCATTATATAGTTCCCACTTGCTTGCGGTCACAAACTGGCAACATATTTGATACCAACTAATGAGGAAACACACACACTTCTATTTATTACTGTAATAATTCAAATACCTTACTCTATTTCATACTAAATATTTGGTAAAAATACTCCTACTGGAAAATTCCATGTTCTTAAAGAACAAAGTTGGAGACTTGCATTTGCTCATAAACCAAAACATTAATTTTCAGGGGTGCTAACTTGTGAATCTATCTCCTGGAAGCAGTAGAAGAAAGAATAGCCACTGGGTTCTAGAAACTGTAAGATTGTCCTAATCCAAACAGGAGTTTCCAAGATTTCAGGCCCCTGCATGAAATAAGGAAGCCCAACTATTAAGCCACAGATCATCAACCTCATAAGTTGCTAACTGTACTTCAAAGCTTCTGGAGAAAAAACAATACAGAAAAATGCATTTCCTTTTTCAAGATCCCCTCATTGCCTGTGTGCCTTATGCAATACAAAAACAAAACAAAAACAAAACAAAACAAAAAACAACAAAACAAACAAACAAAACTTATCTTCCCTACAGAATTTATTTCATTCTATGTTGAGGGACTCCAGTTCCTTTTGATGTTTGAGGTCACCACACCCTCTAGGTTTATTTCTCAGCATTTTTTCTTTAAGTATCTGTCATTTTCCATGGTTTGATAGATTAGACTGAGGTTGTTTAG
Source organism: Microtus obscurus (assembly GCA_963919715.1). NCBI lineage: Eukaryota > Metazoa > Chordata > Mammalia > Rodentia > Cricetidae > Microtus > Microtus obscurus. The sequence continues at coordinate 119,395 of CAWTZC010001172.1, forward strand.
AGCTTTTTGCAGTTCATGTTTTTTCTTTGCTATACTGAAGAACTAAACTTAGTAGTAGGTATAATACAAAAAAATGCTTATAATGAGTAAATATTGAAATTCAAGGTTAGAGAAAATCTTCAAGTTGGGAGGAAATACAAATCATTACTTTAATTGCTATTTTGACACATAAAAAGCAACTCTTCATTTAGCTCAGTATAAGAATGGAAACATGAACTTATCACAATTGGCAGCTTCAGTGTAAAGTAGATAAAATAGCTAAGAAGTATTATGATGCAAGCACCTTATGTTCTGATTACTTCAATTTTTTGGAGCAAAAAAACTTACAAATAAATATTTAAGTAAAATAGTCAGAGTAACAATACAGCTTGGAAATTTGAACTAAGAAACATGAAGTAACACCACAGTTATCATTAGAGCAGATGAAGTATCCACAGGAGAAGAGACAATCATATGCAGATTTGCAGCTTTGTTGGAGCTTAGCCCATCAGTGGTTTTCTCTACGGATGTGAGGACATCAAACAAAAGGTAAAGCTGAAGTTCTAGAACTTCTAACTTCTGTGTACAGATTCCAACTTTTCACTTAACCATGTCCTTGATATAAGATTGTGAAAGATATCCACAAAACAACGTAATTAATTTTGCACTGCTACTTTTTACAGGCTGTCTATGTAAGATTCATAATCACTGAAGCAGAAATCAGAATATCAGCAATACACATGTTATCACAGGGAATATTATTATGAGTAAGACAAGCAGCCCCAGTGTCATTTTAATGTCCAAGGGTTCAGGAGTCCAAGGGGGGGGGGAAACGTACGAATTCTGGGCCACCTGGGATGTCACCTGATGATAGACAAAATAATGGACACAGTATAATCTCTGTGGCATAATTATTGTCTATTGGTATTGCCTAGGAAAACGATGTATGCGAATTACTCACTGTATGTCAGCCATAGTGCGATTGCCGTCATCAGAAGTAAGCAAAGGATCCCAAGAGCCACTGCAATAAGATATAAGGAGATTGTAAGAGATATAACTCTAAAGACATCAAAATTGGTAAGAGACCATCCCATGGTTCACCAGTAGCCATAACCTGGAGCGTCATATGACAAAGGGATGATAAACTCTAATGTTTTAGTCAAAATTCCAAAATACAAACTAACTCCTACACCTAATGTTCAGGGAACAGCTCAGAAGTGAGAACTAAAGATTGTAAAATACAGAGACTCAAGACAGGGAGAGTACATTCAGCAATCTCAAAAATAGCATAACCTAAGCAAGACAAGCCCAACCCCAACCACAGAGAACATGCCAATAAGGACAGGGGAAAGCTTTACATGATCCCAGCCAATTGATGACTGGTGATAGAGAAAATAAATCTCTTCTAGGATTGAGCCCATAATTGGATATCTAATACCAAGTGGTCAGCTCTAAAATACATGCATGTGAACAGTAATAAATGGAATGTCAGATTGAATATATAAACCCATGTAAACATATTACTAAAAATTAAAGGGAAAGGAAACAATAAAGACAATACATCAAAGTAGGAGCATTAGGAGGAACTGGAAGGGTAACAGAGAAAGGGGAATGGGATATAATAATAATGAATAAAGACGATCAGTAAATTATATTTACTTGTATCCACATGTCATAAAGAAACCCTTTATTTTATATAATTAATAAATTTTAATGAGCTCTAAATAGTTTAAGTTTTAGATTTCTAGATTGTAGAAAACTATTCTGCTTATTCTCTATGTATAGAAGCAGTTCGCTAGGAGTTTAGATAAGTTTTGCCCATTCAGCTTTGAACTCTCAGTCTTCCTGACTCAATCTCTAGGTAGCTGGAATGACAGGCTTGAACTGCTTCTTCCAGGTGCACAGTTTGTTCATCTTACAAAGCACTGAAGGCATAAGTATGGTGCAGGTACAAAACTCCAAACTGTAATTAGCAGCCCACTAAAGAGATCACAACCCAGCACGAAGAGGAAGGGAAGATCAATCTTGACAAACTTTGAGAACCTGGTAGCCAGTCTAAAAATTCTGAACTCTATAAAGTTCCATCTTAAAAAATTCTTAGAAGTCAGCTCTTTTCCTTTCTATCAATTAAGTTTTTCTCAGAAAATAAGCTATCTACCCTTGTGACTTAAGGTCTTAGGTTTTAGGATCCCACATCCCATTATCACCACACTAACATAGCAGAAGTTTTCAGCTCAGACATTGAATGGGACAAAATTTGAAGGATAAGGGAATGAGAGTAATGACTTTGACTTCCCTTCTGACCTGACTATTGATGCTGATAATGGCATTGGAATATCTTGTTTAGAAAGAGATATGCTTTTTAACACATACTTTACTTTTTTTGTTTGTTTGTTTTGTTTTGTTTTGTTTTTTTTCAAGACTGAGTTTCTCTATAGCTTTGGAGCCTGTCCTGGAACAAGTTCTTGTAGACCAGGTTGGCATCAAATTCACAGAGATCTGCCTGGCACTGCCTCCTTAGGTCTGGGACTAAAGGTGCGTACCACCACTGCCCAGCTATACTTTTCATTTCTTTAAGATTTTATTTCTTTAGAAAATTTGGTGTTTCCTCAGAATGTAGTTCATTTCTAAAGGCCTCATATTTTAAATCATAATTTGATAAAATTAATTAAAAGCTGAAGTTTTCTCAAATTTATAAAAATCTATTCAAGGCAGGCTAGTTGGCTCACAACTGTAATCCCATCATTTGAGCGGCTGAGCTGGGATAATCAAGGGATTCTTGGCCACTTTTTGCCACATAGCACAGTTAATATCGGTCCTGGCTACTTGAGACTCTGACAAAAAAAAATGACAAATTATTGATTTTTTTTCAGTCTCAAATTTTACTTTTTTAATAAATGCTTCTAAATCTTCACTTCTTCCAGCAGTGATCACCTATTAAAAGTCAATAATCATCAGACAGTTTGCAATGTCTGGTGTGTACAGTGCCTAGGAGGGGAGCACTCACCTTTCTGGCAACCTTCTCTGGGACCATGAGTCTCATCCTGACTGGCTGGACTCTGTGACTCTGAAGAGGACTCAAAAACTCTTGAGTTTGAATATATCACGTGCTGATTCCTCATTTTGGGCAGAAGCAAGAAGGCATAAATTAAAATATTGTCTTGGGATATTGTCTAGGTAAAGAGAAAATTAAAATGTCCAAGTTTATAACATTCCAGAATTTTAGGGTGGAAGATTATTAACTCCTTTAAAGATCTGAATGCTGTAAAGAGTGTAGAAGGTGGCTGGCTTCCAAAACAAATGATAATTAATAAAAAATTATTAAATCATAAGTACTTATGATTATTCTTGTCTCTTCCATTAAACAGTATTTGAAGGGGCAATGAACAAACAGGTAATATTAAAAATTTTTGGTGATCTCAATTCATTTCAAGTATATCTAACACATTTTCATTGATGAAATTACCTAAACTCAATTAAAATTTCATGAATTCCCCTAAAAATAAAATGTCTTCCTATTATAAAATTCTACAAAGTGCAGAAGAAAGTATATAAACCACTTGAACTAATCACTAACTAATTAATTCTATTGATCACTCTATGTCACACACACACACAACAAAAATCATAGCACACTAAAAGAAATTCTTCTCTTGAAGCTAAATTCCAACATTCAGAGGCAGACATAATACAGTCCTAATATGATCAACTGTCTTTCTTATCTCTGTTACTGTCATGCCGGCCATTTGTAACTTAATGGTATTTCTATAGAATAAGTATGATCCTGTGTAGAGGTGTCTGAAGGAATCAAAATTGCTATTACCTATAGCCCATCCAGGTGGTGATGAAGGTGGAGGAAACTGGGGATGTAGAACAAGTTGTCCTTTCCTGTTCTCGTTCCCCTCAGAAGCTCCAAATGAAACACAGAAGAGAGTCCTTACCGCAAGATACTTCAGCTCTTAAAGTTCTGCCCCTCCTCTCGACCAAAGTGAAAAGAGGAAATTGTAAGTTGAGAGCTGATACTGAAAGATCGGAATCATGAACTATTCATTCCTGTACATGAAATGTGGATCACATTTTTAACCAGTATTTCATGACTGAAAGGATAAAGGAAGATACATTTTGAGAAAACACTGCCAATATTTTCAGCTAAAATATAATGTGATTAAAAGAAGCCATTGTTTAGAAGAAATAACTGAAACAGTTCTATAGGAATATAAGGGTATATAGAATAAATGGGATGACTAATTTCTTCAGTTCCAAATTTTAATAATTTTCAGGAATTTTATCTTAGATTTATATTCATTAATATTTCAGAGGAAATGTCACAGTTTATTTTTTTAATTTTGTTTATTGAAGTAATGTACATTAGGAATGCCATAATACAGTCACATTCCCATTGTGATTTTCTTGGTGTTTACTGATCTACCCTTTAATCCACACATGTTTACAATGAAAGTTGATGTCTTTCCACATTAGGTGGTTTCATTGCTATCATTTCTATGAGGCTGGGCTATTAAACCCAAGCTCTTGCATGTCCTCCATAAGAGATGAACTTTGAGCTACGTGTTTATCTTTTGTGGACTTGCTTATTTGTTTGTTTGTTTGTTTGCTGGTTTGGTATTTTTGGTTCTGTTTCAGGCAGAATCATGTTGTATACTAATAATGGTCTAGAATTCATTATGCAGCCCAGGCTGGATTCAAATTCAATATTTTCCTGCATCATTATCCTCTGTTCTGCATAACAGATATACATTAATAGAACAGTTGACACCACGAATGTATGTGTGTGTGTGATGTGTATGATGACTGCAATATGACTTAAATAAACAAAAGCTTACATGCAACAAGGCATGATAATACACTGCTGCAATCCAAGGACACAGGCAGGAGAATAATCAAAAGTGCAAGGACAGCTTAGTCTACTTTGTATTTAGTGTTATTGCGTTTCAGACCACCTAGAGCTATTAAGTGAGAACTTATCTGTAAAGCACCCGCCTCTCTGACAGCAGGTGTCACAAAGCAAGCCCATGTATCCCGTTCATTGTTTTACACATGCCAATCTGCAACTATCACCCTTCACTTTGTGTCCTGGGTCAGCAAATGTTAGGCCTCACCCCAAATGATGAAAACTGATAATAAGATTTCCAGCATTAAAAAATATGCACTCAAATAAACCTCTTTTCATTGTAACTTACTCCATTTATTGCTCTGCTACAGCAACTGTGATGAACCAGCATACACAATGAGCTAGGTTTTTTATCCTATCATATCAAACTGGTAGTGGGAGTTAGTATTGTGGACTTGACAAGATCAAGCAGAGAAAAGACTTGATCACAACTATCAGAGATTCTCTAGGCTAGATTTAGCTCTAAAAAACACTATGAAGGATTATATTTGCTAGGTTAATCGAGGTAGGAAGATCCATCCATTCTACCTGGTGCTATTTTTCTACGTTGGGATCCCAGACTGTATAAATGAAGAGAGCAAGGTGAGTACAATCGCTCATTAATTTCTCTCTGTTTCTTGCTATGATGAAATGCGATCATCTGCCTCAAGCTCCAGCTACATTTACCTCTTTACCACGAAGGACTATAAACTTGAACTTGAGTGTAAATGAACCCGTCATTCCCTATGCTAGCTTCTCTAGGTTTTATCCTAACAGGAAAGGAACCTAAGATACTGTGATGGCAGGTTGTTTTGTATAAGTAAAAATGAGGATCTGAGAAATTCACAGTAGTGAGAAAAACACTACTGACGATCTCAGGTCTGAGGATTCACATCACACTGTTCACAGAAAGGTTTATGCTGGTGAGACATTTTTCTGATTTCCATCCTTGATTGGAGGCTGTGGTGCTCAGGAGGAATACGGAGCAAATGCAGAGCACAAGAACATGTATGATTCTTGTTTGTCTCCTCATTCTCTGAAACTGTGATACATGCTCAACATCCTGTCCATCTTGTCTGTGACAGCAGAATGGACAACAGATATGGTGTCAGCAGTGTGCTTGACAAACTAGGAGAATAGTGTGAACAGAAACTGCATACATAGTGGAGACAGAATCATACAAATAACTGGAAAGGCAACTAAAGGAACAGCTGCAAATTTTATCTTCTGTTTATTATGAAGCTCTGAGTTTCTTATAAAGTCTTCAAATGAAGATGATTACATTAAAGATCGAGTATTTGCACAACTAATTTATTGACACACTGTAGTTCTTTGAGCAAAGTAGAAATAAAATGGAAGTATGAAACTTAATCACAATCAACTACTAAAACTGAAAGTTGAGAAATTTAAAAATGTTTTTCATTTTCTTTAATTGTTTTCTTCTAACTTCACTTTTGTGCAAAAGCACATACAGATAAACATAGATATATATTCCACTATATATCTATGTTTCTGGATCCTTGCTGCTAGAAACACTTTTATTTGGAAAGCCGCATCATGTGCCCACTCACTTCTGATGAGACTGCAACTAGGAAGCTCTGTACATTCGTACAATCACACCTTCTAACATGTGGTCACACCCTCAGCCCTCAGCAGGCTTTATAATTTCACCTCTGCAAACTGCTCTTCCTGCCCAAGCAGGTTATATGGAATAGCTAACAGTCCACGGACAAGTTTGGTTTGAAAAACTTCGCTGGTGAAACTGTTTCTTTCTTTTTTTTCTTTTTTTTTTTTTTTTTTTTTTTTTTGGTTAGTTTCCCACCTGATGTTACTTCTCTTCAGAGGCTAAAGGTTGACAACAGTAAACTTCACACTTCTTAAAGCAAGAAACAAAAAAGAAAAAAAAATCCCTATATTGAGATTTCCTGTGTCCATAGTCACCTGATGTGTCCTACAATTTATAATCAGAGCTGTTCTTATACTCTGTGTTATTGTGCCTACCCAAACACTGTTTATCTATAGTGCTAGTGTGTTTCGCTGGTCCAGAAGCACCAAGAGCAAGGAAATGAGAAAGACATTTTGGGAATTCAGTAAGAGTAATAAAGGGGCCCCTAAATGGTTTCAAATGAATAACTAGGCTCTTCCATATTGGGGAATGAAATCTGTAACTAAGTTTTCTGCCTCTTCAGTCCTAGTCCACTCACAGTATCATAGGACAGAGAAGAGACTCTCCAACTCCACTACACCCTCTGTGGAGTCTGCAGGCTCAGATCATCCTTCTCAAGGCCTTCTTTCTTTTACATTTTTTTTTCTGACACATGGCCTGCTGTAGTTCATTATGGCCCAGAACTGACTTTGTAGGGTAGACAGGCCTGGTCTCCTGATTCTCCTCCCTCCAATTTGTGAATTCTTTGTTTACAGTATAAGCGACTTGGTTCCAGCCCTCACATCATTCTTTCACTTTGTGTATTTTATATTTTGATGAGATGTTTTATTCTGGCTAGTTATCCAGTAAGCCTAGGAATTCATCTATTTAAACAATCAAAGGGATCTGTGGTGCTACTTGCACCTTAGCTCTTCAAAGCAACTCTCACACATTTTAAGTGAAGACACAGGTTTCTAATAGTTCAATATGCAAATAATATTGTCTATTGTTCATATTCCTGATAAAAAATGTTCACATAGTAGACTGGATACTTGGCTAAGCAGGTAAGAGCACTGGCTGCTCTGCCCAAGGACCCAATTTTGATTCCCTGAACCTACACAGGACTTAAGAACTATCTGTATGCTCAGTTTCAGGGTCTTTGACTTCATCTCTACCATTGAGGAGTAATAAGCTCATTATCTGGTTCACAGACATACATGCAGGCAAAACAACCATACATATATAAAAGTTTTTTTTTTTTAAAAAAAAACTGTAAACATACAGACCAGCTTGGCATTGCCTAAATACTTGCCTGTCCTCTTCACAGTACAAAGAGGCACAGAACCTGGAGAGTTAAAAGAAAACTGAGTTAATAAGAGATTATAGAGGAGTCTGTTGAACGCACCATTTTCTCCAGTCTTTCTTGCTTTTCTCAGTTGTTACATTGGGTGCACAGTGGTAATATGCTCAAGACTACAGTGAGAAGATGTGGTTATGAGCATAGTAAAGAAAATTCCTAATGTATTCAGTGAAAAACGAAACAAAAATTCTGAAAATATTGAATAAATTACCAAAGTTGAACCATAAAGGAAGGCTTTAAAAACAACATTAATTTTAGTTTTACAAATTAACAGATAAATTCAAAATACTGAAAGACAAATTATCATTAAAAAGTATGAATATGTGTAGAACATAAGTCAGAATAGTGTGATGTGGGAGTGTCTTCTTTCTATCTGTTGCTTTCATTGGTTAATTAATAGAGAACTGTTTGGCCTGATAGGGCAGAATTTAGATAGTTGAATAGACCGGACAGAATGCTGGGAAGAAGGGAAGTGAGCCAGAGGCCATGGAGCCAGCTGCCAGGTCAGACATGCTGAATCTTTCCCAGTAAGCCACCACCTCTTGTTGCTATACAGATTATTAGTAATGGGTTAATCAAGATGTGAGATTTAGCCAATAAGAGGCTGGAGCCAATGGGTCAAGCAGTGTTTAAATGAATACAGTTTGTGTGTTGTTATTTCGGGTGTAAAGCTAGCTGTGCATGAGCTGGGCGGGATGAAAAGCAGGCCTGCTCGTCTCCTCACTACAATAGTGGGAGAAATAAAGACTTCACACAATGGTGAATGAAGACACACCATGAGTTCAAACATTTGTTTCCTCTTTGAGAATTCTTTGCTTAGACCTGTATCCCACTGTTAATTGTTTTGTTTTCCTTCTCTTTGAATATTTATTTATTTATTTTACTACTAAACTCAGTTTATCCTCCTTCCTTCCCAGTCTCTTCCATTACTTCTCCTCTACCCCTCCCCCATCCACTCCTCCATTTCTATTGAAAAATGGGCAGACCTCCCATGGATAACAAAAGAACATGGTATATTAAGTTACTGTAAAACGGAATGCCTCCCCTTTTATTAAGGCTGGACAAATCAACACAGTATGAGAAGTAGGGTCCCAAAAGCCAGTAAAAGAAACAGACCTTTCTCCCACTGTTAGGAATTCCACAAGAAGACGAAGCAATATAACATATATACAGAGGTCTTAGATTAGTTCCATGCATGCTTCCTGATAGTTGGATTGGATTCTGTGAGCTCCTATAAATCCAGTTTAGTTGATTCTGTTTTACTGTGATGTCCTTGATCCCTCTGGCTTCTATAATCCGTCCCTTGATGGAGAAAGGTCATTAGCTAATAAAGAAACTGGTTAGGCCCATTTTATTGGTTAGAACATAGGTGGGTGGAGTAAACAGAATAGAATGCTGGGAGGAAGAGGAAGTGAGCTCAGACTTGACAGCTCTGCTCTCTGAAGCAGAGATGCCAGGCTCCGCTCTCCCAGGCAGCTCCGACCCAGGATGGACATAGGCTAGAATCTTCCTGGTAAGCACACCTTGGGGTGCTACAAACAATTATTAGAAATGGGCTAGTCCAGGTGCGAGAGTTAGCCTAGAAGAGGCTAGATAGAAATGGGTCAAGCAGTGTTTAAAAGAATACAGTGCCCGTGTAATTATTTCCGGTAAAGCTAGCTGTGTAGGTGGCCAGGGATGCTGGGTACACAGCCCCGCCACTCCTATTACTACAGTCCCTCCACTATTCATCAGGATTCCCAGGATTAGCAGAAAGTTTGACTATAGGTCTCTGCATCTATTTCCGCAAGTTTGCTGGATGAAGCCTTTCTGGTAACAAGTGGCATAAGCACCAATTCCAGCACATCCAATAGGCAGAATAGACTGTAGGTCAAAGATTATGTGGTTGGGTTGATGCCCAATCCTTCCATTGCAAGTCTTGCCTGATCACAGGAGATCCCAGTTCAGTCTACGTTACTGGTAGGAGACTTAGCTGAGGTCATCCTTGTAGATTCCTGGGAATTTTCATTGCACCAGCTTTCTACACAACCCTGAAAAGCCTGCAACCTTCCAGTTGGCTCTTTCAATATCTTCATCCACTCCCACCTGATCCCATATATTTCCATCCCACCCTGCCCCCAGTCCACCCATGAAATCTCTTCTATTTCCCCTAACCAGGGAGAGCTGATCAATGCCCTTGAGTCCTTCTTATTACTTATCATCTCTGAGTCTGTGGATTTAACCTTTGGATAATAGCCTGCACCATGTCTTGGCTGTTCTGGGTTAATGCTGGCCTAGAGATTGGGGTTTCTATTGTTGTCATGAAACACGATGACCAAAGAGAAAGTTGAAAGGATAATGTTTATTTGACTTACACTTCAGCATTGCTGTTCATCATCAAAGGAAGTCAGGACAAAACTAAAACCTGGCAGGAACCAGAAGGAAGAAGCTGATGCACAGGCCATGGAGAAGAGGTGCTGCTTACTGGAAGTTTCCCATGGCTTGTTCAGCCTGCTTTCTTATAGAACACAGTATCATAAGTCCAGGGGTCATACCAGCTCGAAAGGACTGAGCCCTCTCTATTGGTCACTAATTAAGAGAAGGTTCTATAGGCTTGCCTAAAGCCAGATCTTTTTGAGGTACATTCTCTCATGAGGTGCTCGCCTCTCAGATAAGTCTAACTTGTGTCAAAATAACATAAAACTAACCTGCACAATGGGTTGGGAAGATATGTACATGTTTATAAACTCATATTTCCTTCTTTTTTTTTTTTTCGAGACAGGGTTTCTCTGTGGCTTTGGAGCCTGTCCTGGAACTAGCTCTGTAGACCAGGCTGGTCTCGAACTCACAGAGATCCGCCTGCCTCTGCCTCCCGAGTGCTGGGATTAAAGGCGTGCGCCACCACTGCCCGGCTTAAACTCATATTTCTAATGACTTACAGTTTTGATGCTTAATTACACTCCAAGCTCAAATTTGATAATTTTAATGTCAGGGTCAAAAAATGAAGGCATCATAACTCTATAACTATTTTAGACATAAAGGACATTACAAGTGAAAACAAAATTGATAGTGAATGTGAAGAAATATTAATACAGATATAACCGAGAAAACTGAGAATTTTTAATATGGAGTATGGAATAGATCACATGACTAGGTAAATACTAAATTTCTTGAGTTGTATCATTTTAGTATGATGTTATAATTGAGATATTTTAGAAAATATTTATGGACAGTTTAGTATTATTATTACCACCATCATTATTATTATGCTTCACGAGACAAAGTTTTTCTGTAGCCCATGATGGCCTGAAGCATATGATGTAGCCCAGACTGCATTCATACTCAAGTACTCATAAGATTATCAGTTTGTACCATGACATCCATCTGGACTCAAAGAGTATTACTGTATCTATAAGATTTCAACTCATCAACAAATGATCAGACAGAGGGGGAAAGAGAGAGAGGAAAGAGAAGAGGAGAAAAAAAGGAGAGAGAGAGAGAGATAGAGATAGATAGATAGATAGATAGATAGATAGATAGATAGATAGATAGATAGATAGAACAAAATTTCAAACACTAAGCTACCAACTGAGAAATAGAACCCTGAAACTGCATCCTACTTCTTAATTGTGATATCAAAGCAGTAGAATATTAAAATGGTTTATCATAGTGATGATGAGTTACTTGTGCTATTTATCCGGGTTCTGCATTTGTTTCTTTGTGACATTCAGGAAACAAAGGAGTGATTCCTTAAGGCTTGGAACAAAGGGCATTCGTTCTCCAGATGAAAGTTCTGTGTAGGAACTAGTAGGAAGGAAGGTGAATTGTGCTGTGTAGTTAGATTTAAGCAGAACATTCCTTTCTTTTCCAGCTCATTGCCATATTTGCTTGGCTGACTGAGTCCTGTAGTTAAAACTTTCAGTCATTAAGCAGTCATAAATCATCACAGGATATCAGCAAAGATGATAAAACATTCCAGTTTTTACTTTCCTTTCATACTGTACACTTAACCAGGAAATCTATCCATTCTCTTTTCACAGATGCACGGGTGTTTTGCAGCACAGTCACCTTCCTGTATTCCTCGAAAACTGAGTTGTGCACAGCCTCCATTTTCTTTTAATAATTTTAATTTCATCAAATCACTATAATGCAAAACATATAATGGTCAGTTATTAAAATATGAATCTTTTATTGGTGTATTCAATGATATTAAAAACAATGGTTATTTAATAAAATATACAGAATATGGACTTAAATGTAAGTATTTTGCTAAAAGTTCTTTTGTTTTCTCTAAACTCATTTAGAAATGTATTGGTCCAGTGACATGGCTCAGTGCATGGAAACCATTGCTACCAAATCTGACAATCTGATTTCAAATCTGAGATACAACATAGTAGAAAAAGAAAAGTGAATCCTTCAATTGCCTTTTAATACTAATGTGTTGTGACTCTGGCACACAGTTGTATACATTCATATAAAGAAATAAATATAAAAAAGCAAGAATGGTCTCTTGATTACAAATCAACTCCTTATATATTCCACTCTGTTAATTTTTATCTTCAAGTAAATATAATGTTAGCTATCACCAAAAGATAATTTCATAGTAAAGCTGATTTCCTATTATTCTTTTTGCAATAAAGACATTTTAAAAATAAAAAAATAAAGTAAATGTGGGACACAGGACAAGGTCCCATGATTTTGGCAACACTGTGAGTTTTCACAAGGCTAGGCTGATGAGAATCTGTGTCAAAGAAGGTAAAACAGTAAATAAAATTAATACTATATTGGCTAAGATGTCAAAGGGATAAACCTTCAACAAAAGTTCACCATTTCTTGAGCCCTTGATTCAAGTTGTTAAAAATAAGGCATTTAGATTTACCACAGGAACATCAAAAGACATAAATTATGCTCATTGGTATTTGGGGCATAGACAGAACAGGTAAGATAAAGTAGAAATGAACACACACATTAGTTAATTATGAGGTATGATTATGGGTACAATCAATTAAGCATGTGTATTGAATGTCGGCAAAGAAGAAAAGACCCAGAAGACAGTAACTATTCATAAGATACACATGGATCGTCTTGAGTTCTAAACTTTACTTCCACAGTAATGCCCACCGCAACCTCTACCAAAGAAACACAAGTTAAGTTCACAGCTGCTTACTAGGTTCATTAGAAGCAGGTGCCTAAACTACTGCATTTTCACCCTGGAGAACATGCCTGTGGTGGTGAAAGAAATTTCACCTCCAGGCTTTCAAACTGAATCCTCAAGTGTGGCCTTAGTACTCATATCACCTTCAGTGGAGAGTTCTGTAGTATAGTCATGGTCTACAAAGATGTTTTAACCTGAATGCAGGTATCCTCCCTGGCACTGATACTTAACACCAAATGTTTGTACTTGCCCATCTCTGACTTTGTATAGTGCTTTAGCCTAATAAATATATTCACTAACTCTGTGGCCAACTATAGTGGGAAACAGCATCAATTCTAGTGCTTGGCAGGTAGATGTAAAAGAATCAGAGCTAGCAAGTGTAAAATGATACTTAAAATATAAAAACCAAAGCTAATAAAAACAAGAATATTCTGTGTTCTTTGAATATATTATAACATGTTTTAAGAGTGTCTGTATCCTTGCCATCTCTGTTGCAGCCTGCTTGAGAATGTACTTGAAGGAGAGAGGAACTTAATTTTCTGTATATTTGTAAATTAGCTGTCCACTTTTGCAGGATCATGTTTAAATAGAAGTGAGCCCCGACCTGTCATGCTCCCAGACAGTGAATGAAATATTCTTGAGTGTGTATATCATGCTTCAAATAGTTTTGTGTCTGTTGGTGAAGAAACTCAGTAAATACAACAAAGAAAATGACATCATGAGCAAAAGCCAGCAGAAATAGTACATTAAACCCATAGAACTTAGACACTAGGATTACCAACTAACACATGTGGTATCGAAATGGTTGATATCTATCCAGAGAAAAAGGACCATACAGGCAGAATCACACCTGTTCACAGTCCCATCACCTGAGACATGGAGACAAATATAGCAGGAGTCCAAGGCCAACATGGGAAAAAAGAATCTCTATCTAAAAACAACAAAATCAATATAAAATAAAATGATACTAAAGACAGTTAAAACATAATTAACTCCTCCTTTGCTTCTGGGACTGTTAACTTGTACAATCATTTAAAATATCAACATGGTTCTTTCTCAGAAAATGGATAATCGATCTACGTCAAGAGCTAGTTATGCTTCGCTTGGGCTCATACACAAAGCATAATCTTTTCTACCACAAAGGATGCTCCATACTACCAAAAAGGGCATTTTCACTTACATTCATAGTGGCTTTATTCATAATAGTTGGAAATTGAAAATAGCATAGACATCAATCACAAAAAGAATGGATAAATAAAATGTGGTAAATTTTCACAATGGAGTAGTGTGAAGCTGTTAAAAACAAGGACATCAGTAAACTTTCCTCCAAATGGATGGAACTTGAAAAGATAATTCAGAGTGAGATAACCCAGATCCTGAAAGAAACATGGTATGTACTGACTTATAGGTGGATTTTAGCCATAAACGAAACAGATACTTGAAGTTAAGTAACAAGGAGGGCTCAAATTCAGGGGGCTTGAACAACAAATCTCACTGTGAATTGGAAATAGAATAGTGATCATGGGTGGATTGTTGTAGGTGGGCATGGGAACAGAAGCAATCAGGTTTGGGGAAGTTGGCAGATGAGAGTACTGGGAAAGACAACTGGAATGAGGGTCATTTGTGGTCTGTGTTAGAAACCTGGTGCAATGGAATCTTCCAGAAATCAGTTAGGGGGACCTCAGTCAGAATTCCTAGCAATGGGATATACAGAGTCTGAAGAGGCTGTTTCCTGTAAATAAGCAAGTCATTTAGTGGAGGTATTGAGACCTCAACCCAATCACATAATCTCTGATCAACAATTTGCATTGCCTATAAGAGATACTGGGGTAAAAATGATGCAGAAGAAATTAGAATAGACAGTCAATGATTGGTTGAGTGTGATATCCATGCCACGAGAGGGATCCTATCCCTAAAACTGCCTGAGGCTAGACAGGCCAGAGACCTAGGTGAGAGCCTTAAATGACTCTCAAAAATGTCAGTGAAATGATTCCTATTGATATTCTGCTATACTCATATATTGTTGCCTAGTTCAATTGTCACTGGGTGCAGCAATAGATGGAAATGTGAAGAGACACAGAGCCAAACCTTAAGAAAGCCTTGGGGTGTCCTGTGGAAGTGGCGAAGAATGATTGTGAGCATCAGAGGCACCGAGGATACCATAAGAAAACCACAGAGTCAACTAAACTGTGCTCATGGGGACTCACATAGACTGAACCCAAAAGCAGGGAGTCTGCATGGGAGTGATGTAGGTCCTCTGCATATGTCCGACAGTTGCTTGGCTTGGTCTTCTTATGTGTCTTTTAACAGTGAAAGCAGGTCTTTTCTCTATGTTACTTGTCTTTGGGACCTGAATGCTTTGGGACAATGGTCTGTACCCTGTCACATGTATTTTAATAAAACACTTATTGGCCAGTAGCAAGGCAGGAAATATGAGTGTGGTGACCAGGCAGAAAGTAGAGGTTGTGCAATAAGAACAGGAGAATTCTGGTAAGAGGAAAAGCGGCAGTCTGCAGTCTTCATTGAGATACAGTGGAAGCAAGATGAGAACAACTCACTGGTAAATGTACCAAGCCATGTGGCTAACATAGACAAGAATAAAGGGTCAAATTAAGATATAAGAATAAGTTAATAAAAAAATCTGAGTTAATAGGCCAACCAGTGTGTAATTAATTTAGTAGACCTCTGTGTATTTCCAACGAAAGAACAGAGTTGTGTATGGCTTCTTAGTAGCAGTATTTTCTCCAGTGGGCTTTGTTTGCAGGAGGCAAGTGTGTCTCATTTTAGAAAGGCTTCCTGACAAAGCTTTACCTGCAAAAATATGCAGCCCTTTTAATTGTCTGCTGGCAATTCCTTGTGCCTCCTCCCTTCTTCCTACCAATGTCCTCTGTGCCTGGGAAACCTGCCTCGCTGTTGGCCACTCAGTTTTTTTATTGAACCAGTAATAGTCACACATATCCACAGTGTATAAAAAGAAGGACCCTTTCCTCATACTGGGTTGCCTTATCCAGCTTCAATTGGAAACAAGATGCCTACATGGGAGGAGGACTGCCCTTTTTAGAAGAGAAAGGATGGGGGAGTAGATTAGAGCATGGAAGAGAAAGAGAAATGGAAGAGGGACTGAAAGGAGATGAGGGAGGGAAGACTGTAACTGGACTGGGAGAAAATAGTTAATTAATTAAAATTATTTTATTTATTTGTCTTTTTTAAAGACAGGTTTCTCTGTGCAACAGCTCTGACTACTAATTTTTTGACAAGTTTGATCTTAAACTCACAGAGAAATGCTTGTGTCTGCCACCATGTGCTGGGATTAAAGGCATGCACCACCACCATGTGGCAAAAAAAATTTTAAAATAGAAAAATAGGCAACCCTCAAAAATATAATAGTATTTTCTTTTTTTTCTCTTTGGATAGTCACATTGTAAGAATTGGATAATAAACACTGTGTTTTTAAAATACATACACATAAATAAATACACATACATGTAGATATATACACATACATACATATGTTTTCCAATGTTATTTGTGGACAAACACAGAATTCCTATGAGAGAAATTTCAATATTAGTATTTCTAAAACCATAAATAAGCATGAGGAATTGATATATGTGAAATGCAAATAGAGGGATGAATTCTGAGGATTAAAAGATCAAATGACAATATCACTGGGTGACAAAAAAGAGGCCAGGATAAAAGGTGTTTAAATGAAGTTAAGGGTCTATAAAAGGACTTACAGATCACCATTAGTTAATAGACTTGTGTTTGGACAACAAAATGCAGGATCTTTTATACTTAGGTAGTTTGGGTTTTTTGTTTGTTTTTGTGTGTCTTTGTATGTGTATTTAAACATTTTGTCTGATTGGGTTTTTTGTTTGATTTGATTGTTATTTCTTTTTTTTTGTTGTTGTTTTTGGAGAACAAAGGGAAGAACTTGATTTTAGATGGGCAGGGAGGTGAGAAGAATGTGAGATGTGTTAGGGGTTGGGAAAGGTGGTCAAAATATAGTCAATTGAAAATGTAATTGAAAATGAAAATATGATTGAAACATGAATAACAAAAAGCATAATTATTAAGAGAAAATCAAAGCATAAAGCAGGGGACACACCTAAGGGAATTACTGGTCAGAGAGACCACAGAGGTAACCAAAACAACACAGCATTTTGCCATTGCCCTTGGTGAACCCCCCCCTAGCAACAAGGTAAGATCTGTAAGCTGAAGACAGCACACAATTTGTTTTCAGGACATAGAGAAATCAATTTCAAATCAATCAGGAAACAACTTTATCTGGGCAAGTTTTAGAAGGGTGACAAGGTGCTGCTGGAATAGAAAAGGTATTAACGGTCTTACCCAGCACTGAACTCAGCATGCTACAATACTGGCCTACTAGGCAAGATTGCCCAGTGGTACCATTATTATGGGATACCTGACTGCTCTCTTATTGGAGTTGAGATTTTTACTACATGAGGGATAATGTTTGGTATTGTAATTCAAATCAAAAACCCATGATTGTGGAGGTCAAGGGCCCTAAGGTGGAACCTGCTACAATTATTTTGTTAAGTGGGTATGTAGCTAACTGCTTTCCACCTTGGTCAGAGAAGCTTCTTTTGCAGTAGGCAGTAACCTGCACAGAGCAAGGGAAGCAGTCAAAGTTAGGAATAGAAGAAAAATGTGTTTAGTGTTTCAGGGACATCAACTTCTTCCCCCTCAAAACCACCCCAAGTCTCTGGGAACAACAGGGCAGAGGAAGTGGAAAAATATGAGAGCCAGTTGATGCTCTGTGCAATCCTGCCATCTGGACATGACAAGGCTTTCCCACTCACAAACTCACAGCAGCTGTGGTTACCTATGTGAGACTTGAACAAGATCAAACTGGGCGACATTCCAGCATAGATGGGGAGGGATCCTCTATCTTTTAATGAGTGACTATGGTTAGGTTACAGCTGCTGGAAATGGTAGATACATTTCTTATTAAGGTTTTGGCCAGGTATCCTTGCTCCAGTGAATGTCTATTAAACATGTACCAGGGAAAAACTTTGAGTACAGTAAGAGGAAGCTTGAGAGGGCAAATAGGGGATAGATATGATAATATTTCATTTTGTATATATATGAGATTTTTAAGAAATATTATTTATAAAGAAAACTAACAGTCTTCTGCCATGTCAAAAATGAGCAAGCTCAGAGCTTATAGACTAAAGCACCTTGAAATGTAAAGTAGATATGTATATATTTCTTTATTTATAAATTAAAATTATATAAAATTAATACATAAACAAGTCATGAATGTTTAAGATACTCACACTCTTTGTATCTTCCATGAAGATCAAATGACTTCACATTATCTTAAACTTTGGATCTTTTTTGTTGTGCCCTGTGCATCTTACAACACACAATCCTGAGCTGTGTTCAGTATTACATTACTGGCCATCAGCTCCTACACATTTCTATTTCCTGTCTATCACTTGCTCAGATACTGCCTTCTGCTTCTCTTCCTTACCCATGTGCTTCATAGAAAATGAGAAAAGTCATGTATAATGAGAGAAAAGCCTTTGCACACAATCCTACCAAGTCTGGCACCAGTGTTAGAATTTAAGGGTTCAGGCAACTCACAGTTTAGATGTGCCATTGTCAATCCATCCCCATTCTCTTTTGCTTATTTCATAAGATAATCCAATCCAGAAAGTGTTTGTATTAAACTGGTTCTTTAGAAACTTCTGTAAGGAAAAGGAAAAGAACAATTGTAACATGTTCCTGATATTCCTTTTTTTTTTTTTTTTTTTTGTTCTTGTTTTTTGTTTTTCGAGACAGGGTTTCTCTGTAACTTTGGAGCCTGTCCTGGAACTAGCTCTGGTTCCTGATATTCTTATGCCAGCTCTTTTCTTTCCTGTCCTGCAGTCTTTCAGTTCCTCCAAGTTCATTTTTAAAGTGATTTCTCATGTTATGTTAGAACCAGTCAATTACATAAGTTATTTAAAATGAAGCATCAAGTGTCTAGAGATACTACTTTCATGATAAAATTTACAACTGTGATTCTAAGAGAAAGGCTCAGTGTGTAGCCAAGACTGGCCTTGAACTCACATTTTCCCTGTTTCAATCACTAAATGCACATGACATATCCCGCACCGTAAGTAAGCTTGATGCTTCATGAAATTATATAAATTCATATTTCAGAACACTATGGAGGCATGTAAGAATCGTTCATCTTAAGTGAACCCCGGCTTCAAACTAAATTCATTAAGAGAAAAAATACCATGAAAAGCTGTGCATTATCCTCCATGTTCTAGTGAGAAAGCCATGCTATTTTTCAAATCTAAAAGTGACAGAACTTGAGTAAGTGGGGGGTTGTAGAAAAAATCAATGTGTCTTGCATGTGACATAGTTGGCCATGATGGGTAATAAAACTATTGAATATATTTTAGGGTATGATTTTAAATTTATCTATGTTTACTGTATCAAATGGAAAGTTATATAATTACTTCACATAGAAATTCATTTTATGCTGTAATTATTCAGCATATATTATATTGGTGGAGGATTATTCCTCATGTTATAAATGAAAAAGATTTCAAGCAGACCATTCAATCATTTCTCTAGAAAAAAACCCTTCTTTGTATTTGAAGAGATTTCTTTCTTTGTTTGATTTTTGATTTTTTTTTTTGATTTTTGAGACAGGTTTTCACTCTAGCTTTGAATGCTGTTCTGGAACTAGCTCTTGTTAATCAGGTTGCTTTTGAAATCACAGAGATCTCCATGCCTCTGCCTCCTGAGTTCTGGAATCTAAGGAATGAGCCACCACTGCCTGACTTTGAAAAAAAATTTCTATACTGAAAATGTAAACATCTAATGTCAGTATATTGGCCACTTGTTTTCCCTTAATACTCATTTCTAAAGATAGATAACATTTTGTGAAACATTAGAATATCATGAGGTAAGTATTATGGACAGATTCAGTGAAAATCAGCATGGTTCTAACCAGAAACAATATTTAATTTCATGGTTCTCATATAATCTACCCTTTGTAAATTAGCTCATCCCAGTTACATTCCCCACTGCCATGCAATTACTCATCTCAGGCAGTCTCACTTCTGGGTTCCAAAGAAAAACCCAAGATAGATGCCTTTCTGTGAGTAGCTGGCCCTCTATGGAGACACGTAACTGTCAGTCACAGAACATGCTGTAATAAAATAGTAACATCATCAGGGAAAACATGCTGCTCTGAGTGACTCTCTTGCAGATTCATGAGAAACAGGGGAGTTTGCAAAGACAGCTGTCTCTTTAGTAGGGCCTCCCCATAACAGACCCAGTGTCCTGACAACTAATCTAGAACCAGGAGGGGTATCTTGAGAGACCCTTAAATGAAGTATTTGCTTTTATTAAAGGCAACAATATCTAATCCTTGAAGGTCTCTCTTTCAATAAACCTGCCTGGGGTTAATATTTCACTATCCAAGATTTAGAAACAGAGTCTAAGAGAATAAATGGACATGTTAAGAGTCTACAGTACCAGTTCGTCATCATCACCTATCTTCAAAAGGGATAAGCTGCAGTCCTGGCAGGTCTGTTTACAGTCATTCCAGGATTTATTGTCCATGATGAAATAATAACACTTTATTCCACAACAGAACAAGCGTGCTTCAGCACATTTGCCTACAACAGAGAAAGAATTGTGAAAATCTTAATTTCAGGTGTTCTATTATTAGAACAATGTATTTATTACAATTTATAAATGAGTAAAATCTCACAGCTCTCAGAAATTGAGATTCTAGAATGCTGAGTGACCCCTCTACACCTGTGCTCTATGCAGCATCGTTTATAATAGAAATGTGAATATGATTTAAGTGTTCATTATGGATGAATCAATGAACAAAATGTAGCATGTGTACACAAAGGAGTCCTATCTATCCTTGAAAGGGAAGTAAATCCAGCGGGGCATGACTGATGCCCATAAGCCCATCTCTTTTTATGCCGAGGCAGGAAGTTCACCTCCGGCTTGAGGTCAGCCTTGGTTAAACAGTGAATTCCAGGGCAGCCTTGGCTATACAGTATATTCCAAGTGACCTTTGTTTATACAATGAAACCATACCTAACACCTAGCACCTAATAACACCTTTAAGTCTATCAGGTAACTCCTGACTGCAGATCACTTAATGTCAGTGGCCCACATCTATTATGCATGTACAGCTGTGCTGTGGTCTATGTTAGATGCTTTTACCTTCATAGAAATAAGAGACATATAAGGAAGCTTTTGATGGCGATTTTATGTTCTCCTGCCTTCAGTAGTACACTCACAGCCCCAAAGTGTCAAATTTGAATACATTAAAACGTGCGGTTTCTTAGCTACATTTATTTGTTTACTCTGGTGGTGAGGATACCTTCTCTCTATTAATAAACATTTATGTCCAACCCTTATTTTTCTGTGCAGAGTTAACATCACTGTGTAGTTCAGGCTCTCTTGCAATTTACTGGACACCTAGATTGTCCTCAAATTTGCAATTGTCCTTCCTCTGTGTTCTAATCACAAGCATTGGAGAATTGTGCTACCACTTAGAGTTCATAGTTATTTTATTCTAATGTAATAATGCAAAACATTTTTGATGAGTTTGGAATGCCTCAAGGATTATTTTTGAAGCTTTACTTACTTATTTATTTATATTTTAAATTTACCGGTTTTAAAGATATTATTAGTCTTTAACTAGTAAAGATTGCCAACTCCTGCTATCAAACAAGTGAGATCATATGCAAGAGTTCTTTGTGAACTCTAAAGTCTGAAAAAATACTTCATAATTAATGGTAAACTGTATCAATTATAGTTAACCAGTCATGATGCAAGGGAAGGTTCCTTGTAACATTAGATATTTTCATCTTTGTGTCACTGATAGACATAGAGCTGTGTGAGCACCATGGTGAAGCTCTCATGTGCACTGTATGAAGGACACTCTGGTCACAAAGAGACCAACTTTCTGATACCAAAACAGAAGGAAAACAAATATACAAACAATTTTTTTTATTACTGTGTCCATATAAATATTCTAAGTCCACTTCAGTCTAGGAATTTGGAAAACACTCTCTTTCTGGAAACTCCCAGATTCTGTTAACAATGAAAGGGGGACCCAGATTTGCTCACAGATGAAAACTTCCTGAATTCTCAGCTATGCTGATTTGAGCTTCCCTTCCCTGGAACAGTAGGAGACAGAACAGTCACTGAGTTCTAGAAACTGTAAGATGTTTCTAATTCAAACGGTGATTTCTGGGGTTCTGAGCCCCTACAAGATATAAAGAAACCCATCCATTAACGCACAGATCATCAGGACTGTAATCTAATAATCAGACTTCAAATGTTTTGGAGAGAATCTGTACAGAACAACAAGTTGCCCTCCTTACCTGTGTACTTTCCGTAATCTAAAACAGTCTTAGTTTTTCCACAGCATCTGCTCTGTTCCTCCTGATTTTTGCAGCCTTCATACTCTGATGACTGATTTGTCAGTATTTTATCTGAGGCGCTGATATTTTGTACACTGCTTTGATTGACGTTGTTTTGATCATATTTTTCTTGACTACACTGAAAAACTAAAATTAAAAATGATATAACTGAAAATGGTTATTAATGCTAAATATTGAAATTTAAGATATAAGAAAAGGCCTCATGTTGATAGTATATGCCATTACTTCAATTGCTATTTTGACATTTGAAAAAATAACATCTCAATTGATTCACTATAGAGATGGAAACATAAGTTTCTATCAGAAACTTCAGTATAAAGTATATGTAAATCAGAATTAAATTATGGTGGAAGCATATTACCTTCCAATCCCTTCAATTTTTCTCCGCACAAAACTTACAAATCAATATCTAACTAATGAACTCAGTCAAACTTTAACATACACTAAAATGTGAATTAAGAAATATATAGGTATGGCACAATTCTCAAAGCATCAGATGGAATAAATAGTATCCTTGTGTGTAGTTATATTTTAGAACAGCCTGGGAGTTATATCTTTCAGGGATGTGAAGGAATGTAACAGGGTTGGAGTTTTAAAGTCTCTGTACACAATCTTTTCACACAATCATGTCCTCAATATAGACTGAGGAAAAAAGAAATCCATCATTTCTTTTGTACAGCTGTTTCTCACAGATTGTTTAAGATTCACAATCACCTGAGCTCAGAAGGCAGACTATAACCAAGTTCTCAGAATGAACATTACCAGTAATGAGAAAGTACAAAAGCTCTCAACAGCCCCCAAATTAATGAAACAGGTGTAGAGAAAGGGTGTAGAGAAACAGGTGTAGTGTGCCACGAATAAAATCAACCTAAGTCCAGAGTTACGTGGCACATCCCCTGATTATAGTCAGCACAATGGACAGTGTGTTGATTGCATAATTAGTGCTCGAAGTTATTGCTTAGGCAGAAAGGCAAAGAAGATACATGCCAGTTACTCACTGAGTGTCACCAACACTGCCACTGTCACCAGCAGAATAAAACAAAGGTTTCCGAGAGCTATCACAATGAAGTGCCAAGGTATTGACGATTCTTAAATCAACAAAACAAAGCAAAAAAGTCATCATTGTGAAGAGCATATTCCAATACTGATAATAATTTTGTGTAGCTTGGAAACAAGGGTATACTGGTCTATAAATATTTTACAGAAGTCCATCAGACAAACTGACTGAACACTTGCATTCAAAATTCTAACTTTCTACGTAAATGTAAATATTGCAGAAATCCTACATGTGTAAAGCTTCACTGGATTTTAAACCTTTTTAAAATATTTGATCTTACATTATCAATCTTCTTAACTCAGCCTAGAAATAGCTGGATGGCAGGCATGTGCCCCTCACCAAGTACTACATGATCAAAAGTGCATCCTTCAGAAAGCATTGGGGACACAGACACAATCCAAGTAGAAGATGATAAACTGGAGCATGCAGTCCACCAAGGGAGCACAACTGAGTTTGCAGAGGAAGGGAAGAGGGATGGATGTTCTTGAGAACTGTAGGGAACCATGGTGGTTCTGGAGCTGACCTGTATACAGGTACATTCTTGAAAAAGACAAAAGTTAACACTCTCTATTTTTTTCTGTAAGTTCTATTTTCTCTAGATAATACAAAACATCTTCATTTATCTGAGGTGTTGCAAATCTGAAAGTCAAGCCTCCGATTATCACCATGTCAAATAAGTTAAGTTTGCAACTGAGAGTTCATCGGTGACATTATATACAGAGTGAAGAGAAAAACAGAATAGAATTTTTTTATTAACAAGTTTATTTCTCCTTTGACATTTTCAAAAACACATAATGCAATTTAGTCAGCTCCACCCTCTCTTCTCTCTCTCTCTCTCTCTGTCTCTCTCTCTCTCTCTCTGTCTCTCTCTCTCTCTCTTTCTCTTTCTCATCCCCTCTCTTCCTCTGCCCCTTCTTTCCAGGAAGAAACTCCCTCAATTGATGGATAAAGTTTGTTGTCCATTGTCCAAAAATTATAAATATTTGAGACAATTAAAACACCCGCTGTTAGAATAAAAGTATTGTTTCTAATGCATATTTTGCATTTCCTTGAGATCTAATTTCTCTAGAATATCTGGTGTTTCTTCAGACTTTATTGTTACTTTTAAAAGTCACAGAATTGTTCTTTATAAGACTAAAAACTCAATCTCTTAATTGTTTCTCAAATTTGACAGATTATATTTACTTCTTCCTTCTCCATTCTCATAATTGTTTCCTTCCAGTCTCCCATTGTTCTACTTTGCCCATCTGGCTTGCTTTTGTTACTAGCTAACAACTAGAAATAGGATTATTGCTGAGTGGTGGTAGCACACACCTTTAATCCCAAGACTCAGGACGCAGAGGCAGGCGGATCTCTGAGTCTGACGCCAGCATGGTCTACACCGTATGTGTTAGGAGAGACAAGGCTACACAGAGAAACCTTGCATAGAAAAAAAAAACTAAATAAATAAATAAACAAATAAAATGAAACAGAATTTTGCCAGACTTGATGGTACGTGTCTTTAATTCAAGCACTTGGGAGACAGAGGCAGACAGTTCAGTTTGAGCTCAAGGCCACCCTAGTCTACAAAGTGAGGTCTAGGACCAGTTAACATTATTAAGCAGGGAAATCCATCTCAAACAAGCAACAACAACCATAGCAACAAAAGTAATATTACTGTTTTTAACATCAGCCAGTAAGATATTATTTTCAAAATTAGAAGTTTGTGTTGAATTAAGAACAGGTAAATTAAATGCTTAAAACACTTACCTTTATGGACAGCTTCTCTGGACCTTTGTGTCTCATCAGGCCTTGCTCGGTTCTGCAACTCTGAAGACCTATGGAATCTCACAGTTGTGTAAGTGATCTCATTGTTGGTCATCTTGGGAATATATGAAGTGTGGTCTATGTACAAATTTGATCTTGAGAGATTTCCAAAGAACAAGTTAAAATACCTGGATCTGATGCTGCAGTGCAATAGGAAAGGATGGAGTCTAATTGATTTAATGACCTAAACAACCTAAATCACATGGACTGGTCCTGATTTCCACTAGAGATGAAACCTTTTGTGGATTTCTGTCATTTATACATTTAATGGCCACAGGATGTTTTATTAGGAAATATAGAAAAATTAAAAATTTACTAACAAGCCATAGTAATATTGACACAGTACCTATATAAAAATGTTACACAAAATTGGCACTAGCACAAATCATTGAAAAGCCTTTAAACTATCAATTAAAATGACAAATTTCAAGGCTTTCTGAATAAATAAAAATCTTTGCTTTTAAATTATTTACATGGTCTGATAAATACATGAATATAAGCATGCTTTTTTAGGCTTTTTAGTCATATCTGACTATCAGAGTTCCCTAAGCACTACCTTTGAGGCAATATTTGAATGTTAATTCTACTCACTGGTGATTAACATTATGAGCTCCAAGTACATAAATATCTCTTGTGTTAAAGCCCAAACATCTGATATGTCCACTTTCTTCACCAAGCACACCCACACATTCTTCTCCAGGGTCTGGCCTACTAAATGGACGCCACTGGGAAAATCTTACTGAGTGGGGTAGCACAAACTCAGAAAGACAAATGCTCCACCTTCTTTCACATCTAAGGCTCCTGGCTCCACGTATTCATACATGATACAAAACCTGAGTGGCTACAGCAACCAGAAAAGTAGAAAGGGTCATTACATAGGTAGGTATGGAAGCAATAAAGAGGGTAATAGTAGGATAGGACCTGAAGCTTTAATCTCAAATTATTCAATGTACATAATCATTTCACATATAATATTGTAGTATATGATATCGTCAGATGAGCATATATTTAAATAAATTTTATCATTATGCAGTCATTAGTTCATGCTCATAAGGGATGCAGTCTGGTAATTGATACCTATATATTACTAAATAGTAAATATTTATAACTCACCCTGACCATTACCTTTATAACTGAGATGGTAGCCAATAGATAATATGGACAGCAAACTTTTCATCGATTGAAGCTTCTCTAGTTTTAATTTATGAAGTTTCCTGAAATTATTTAAATTTCCCCTAATTTCTTGAATAAAAGGAATCTTTCTATTATATACATATATTTAATTTTTATTTATTATTATTGTTGTTGGGTAGGTGCCTGTGTCATTGTGCACATGTGTGCAGTGGAGAACTTTATTAAGTGAGTCCACTCCTTCCACATTTTGTGGGTTTCAGAGATCAACTCAGGTTGTCAGTCAGACTTGTGTAGTAAGTATCTTTACACACTGAGCCATCTTACCTGGTTGCTATTATGACTTTTTCAAGTTGGATAATATAAAAATATTTGACTCAGTTATAGAGTAATGAACTCCATAGATCCATTCACTTTACTTACTTAGCACACAGTATGAGACACAGCATACACAGAAAGAAAACAATCAGTGCCCAACTCCAATTTTCACATGCCACCAAAGTTAACAAAATCTAACACATCCCCGCTCTTAAGTTATAGACACCTGAAATTCTCTAGTGTATGTGATTATGTGATAGAAAAA
The DNA here is from genome assembly GCA_963919715.1 of Microtus obscurus. Taxonomy (NCBI): domain Eukaryota; kingdom Metazoa; phylum Chordata; class Mammalia; order Rodentia; family Cricetidae; genus Microtus; species Microtus obscurus. The sequence continues at coordinate 146,418 of CAWTZC010001172.1, forward strand.
TATTTGTTACCTGTGTCTCTACCAGGAAGCAATTCCTGTGAGTGAGTTGATCCTCCAAGTCAGGGACAAGCTGGCCTTTCCTGGCCTGGATTCTCTCAGAGCTCCAGGAGAAAAGTCAGAATGAAGTTGTCTCTGAGTGATACTCAAGCTCATGAATTTTAGCCCCTCCTCTTGACAAAAACAAAAAGAGGAAATTGTACGATGAAAGCTGATGCTGACGGAGAAGAAAGAACCAAGCTACCATATCGGTTAGTCCAAATGATGTCCGTAATCAATATTTAAAGATTGGGGAAATACACATAACTGTGAGAAAGTAAAACCAGTGTCCCTAGCAAAAACACTAGTAAACAGATGTGCACAGTTGCTCCACTCTTAATTTTGTAATAGGTTGGCTGAAGTTTTTTTCTAACATTACTATTTGAAAATACATTAAAATTACTTTTTATTTTTGAATTATGTTTATTACACCTAAGTGTGTCCTACGAATTTCTGTAAGGCACTAATATTTTTGCTATAAAACTCTTACTAAAAGTTAGCTTCTTATTCATAGAGAATGTTTACAATGGTCTTTTATGTTATACCATATTGAGTGGTCTCATTGCTGAGGTTTTCATAGATGTGTGATATCAAATCTAAGATATTCTGTATGCTTTGTAAATATTCTAAGATTGAGCAAGAGACTCAGTCTTTGTTTATTGTTTTGTTTTGAGATTTTTGGTGTTTTTTTGATAGTTGTTATATCATACTTATTATGCATCCCAGGCTGGCCTAAAGCTCTGAGTCCTTTGGAATTAATCTCTTCAGTCCTGGATATTTAGCTATCTGCCACCATACAAAGTTATACTATGTTTCTAATTTAACTTTTTAATAAGTAATAAGCATTTTCATTTTGTAAATATTGATTTATAAAATTTTAGAGACATAATTATTAATCATTTCTCCACACTATAAATTAAGTAATTAGGTATTTCCTACTGTTGAATACTTAAATTATTTACACAATTTTGTTGGTTGTTAATTTAAAAATCATATGGGCTATACTTTAAAACATACTTAGGAGGATATTTTATGTGTGAAGTCATGGGATCAAAGGAGACAGACATTCAATGAGCTATAGTATAGATTATCTCACACACTGTAAATCATTTGTAGTCCACCAGTTGTATGTGAAAATATTCACAATTACTTTGTTTAAATCTGAAATAAGCTGATTTTTTCTCTATGAGTGTGATGAGAATTCCTGCAAAGAAGCTGTGTCAGTAAAGACTGATTTGCTCATTACTGATTAAAACTACAGTGGAGAAGTTGGGATTCTGTAGACACGGAGACTAACTACTTTACTACATGATAGTTCTAGCTCCTACACAGCTATTCTTTGGCCACCTACAACAGAACTAACATCCTGTAACTAATAGATAAAGACTTTGTGAAACCTATTAACTTAACAGAGCACTAACTTCCACCAAACTGAAAGCTAAGCATGTCTTCTGATGTCATTTAGAAAACTTCCTCCATATTGCTTTAACCAACTTTCTGTTGCCCATCAATATATCTTAAATTTGTCTTTATTTATAACTTTCTCAGTTCTGTAAAATTAAAGAAACTTCATGAAACTACTTCCACTTTCGAATATGGACCATGGTCACTTAAAGTGACTCCTGAAGAAACTATTTTTTATTACTTTAAAGAGAAAAGCTGGTTTTTGCATCAACAGCTCTTGGTGAGTTCATACATTCTTCTACTGAATGCTGACTTTAGAATTATCTTTGGGACTAGGGGTACAATTCAAGGAAGGGCTTTGCTTGACACATATAAAGGCCCAGACTAGACCCCAAACAGCACAATGGTGATGGTGGGAATGATGATGATGATGATGATGATGATGATGATGATGATGACGATGATTATGATGATAGAGGAAAGAGGGAAACAAGACTATTTGATTCCTATAATCTATTGCCAATTAGCTAACCTTTGTCAGAATGTCTCAATAAAAATTATTTTCATTTGATTATAGATTTTCTAACCTGATGCTTTGTTTTTGATGAAACTAATATAAATTGTACATCAGATCAAGTGACAGAAATTAGTGGAACACTGGAGAATGAGGAATGGGCTAGAGAAAAGAAAAGGAACTGATGAAGCAATGGAAAGTCTGACGCCCACTAGACTATAGCAGAGGTGAACTTCCTGCTTCTCTCTTGTAATTTGAAAAAGCAACATCAGAGAGAAAGACACCATGCAAAAGAGCTCAGGTAGAGAGATGTTTTATTGGGGGAAAGTGAATGGAAAAAGGGTGGAGAGAAAGAAGGGAGACTGCCTCTGGGGACACGAGTGTCAGAAGAGAAGAGAGAGGCAGAGAGATAGAGAGGGGGGAGAGGGAGAGGGAGAGAGAGAAGAGAAGAGAAGAGAAGAGAAGAGAAGAGAAGAGAAGAGAAGAGAAGAGAAGAGAAGAGAAGAGAAGAGAGAAAGAGTCTAGAGGTGGGCAAGGCCCACCCTTTAAAATGGAGTAAATGGAGTGTAGTGAATGTGGACAGGAGTTGCTCTTAATGGTTGCTGTCAGGTCCCCAAGAGAAGGCCAGTACAGATGCCTGACTACTAACATCTCTTGCTTTACTTACTTGTAGCCAGCCTTTAATTCTCAGTTCCTTAGTCTTCATTCATTTCCATCGCCTATGTTTGCTACTATTTCACAAAGCCGCCTGTGTCTTACATGGTCAGTTTCAATCTCTTTACATGGCTCCTTTTGTAGACTTAAAAAATTAAAATTTATTATTATGTCTAGTGAGTGTGTGTGAGTTTGAATGCATTCATGTCATGGCTTGCAAGGGATAGTAAGAAGACAATTTTGGGAATTAGTATTTTTCTTCCACTTTGGGTTCCATGGATCAAATTTGGGGAGGTTATCAGGCTTGTTTGTCCAGTGCTTTTACTCATGGAGACATTTCACGGGGCCATTTCATGGTCCTTAAACCATTATCTCAGAGTCATGACTCAAATCTACCATTATTATACACCAGATTTCTTCAAAAACAGTTCACAGACATTAATTCATCTCAACAGTGTAAGACAGGTTCATTGGGTGATTCCAGAGTGCCTCTAGCTAGTCACGTTTATCTCTATCACCAGTAGATCAGCATTGAGTAGTAGTGCCCAGGGGAGCCCCTTCTTCTTCCGTAGGTGACTATGGGGAGCACCTGACTGTGTGGACCTAGTGCTACTGCTCATAGGCACAGCAGCTATGACTAAGCAGGTTCGTTGTCTAACCACCTTCAACAACTCCATATCACCCACACTATTTTTTGTTTGATTCTTTGTTTTTTCAAGACAGGGTTTCTCTGTAGCTTTGGAGCCTGTCCTGGAACTCACTCTTGTAGACCAGGATGGTCTTGAACTCACAGAGGTCTGCCTGCCTCTGCCTCCTGAGTGCTGGGATTAAAGGCATGTGCTACCACCACTAAGCTTCACGTACACATCTTTTAAGTGACATCCCAGATCTGTTTCTTTCTGAAGAAAAGTGATAGTTCTCACTCTTCTATGTATTCAGTAACCTACCCTGTACCCTTGATCGAAGATGTGGTGGCTCTGGAGTCAGTGCAGCCTACTGCTTCATTTTTGACTAGTCTGAAACAGAACATGCAGATTTTTCTGATAAGTAATCCTGGTCTCATTTTGTAGTGATTTTATAAAAACAAAACCAAAAGTCCAGGTGACATGATGTGAGACTCAATCATTTTTCAGACATCCTATGTCTCCTATGGTAACACACTAAGTTTTACTGTTGATGCTAATGATCAAAAGTTACGTACTTAAGCACAGACTCTGCCCAAAGAACATAAGCAAAGAAATCACCCAGTTCTACCATCTGAACTCTGTTCAACTAAGCCCTGGATTTCTAGAATAAATGTAAATTATTGAGTATAAATATCATTAGAAAGTAGAGTCAATTCAGATCAAATTGACTGACAATTCCACTGTGATTCTTTGACCAAAGTACAGCACAAAACAGAAAATAACCAAAATTCATCCCAACAGACTAGTGAAGCAGAGATATTAGAAACTTGAAGAAAATTTTTGCTTTCTTGAATTTTGCCTCGAAATTCATTGTTTTGTGGAAAAATACCCACACATACACGCTAAAGTATCTATTTACTTCTCTGGATTCTTTGCTGTGAAAGCCTTTATTTGTTAAACCACAACTTCCTGTTCCTTTATGTTGAAACACATAAGTCTAGTCACACATTGAAACCAATGGGTCCTTCAGACCTCAGTGGCCTCATCATTTCACAGTACAAATAGATCTTCCTGTCCCAGGCTGAGGTGAAATTTTACTGGTAGTACTGGCTGGTCCTGGTCAACTTCACACCTCTTGGTGCTTCTGCCTTAAGGTGGAACTTTCACAAAATTGAAATATGGTAAACATCACACCTCTTAAGAAAACAGAAAGAGCTCTATTTTGAGATTTCCTGTGACCATAACCACATGTGTCCTGGCATTTACAATAACAAATTTTCTAATACTCTGTGTTATCATGTCTACCCACATAGTCTTGCTGAGCTGCAAGCAGTGAGAGGGAGGAAATGAAAAGGATGCTTCAGGAACTCAGTAAGAATGATAAAAAGGGTTTCACATGAATATATGGACTCTGATACAGAGACATAAAGCATATAGAGGAGAAAACAGTTAAATATCAACACATAATACCTTTTTAGTCCCTGTTCTCTACTGTATCATAGCTCAGAGGAGTGACTTGAAGACAACTCCACTGCATCTCTGTGGAGTTAGCACGCTCAGCTCATCCACTTAAAAACACTATTTATTTTAAATTTAATTTTCTTTTTTTTTATTTCTGATGAGTAGTCTGATATGGTTCAAGATGGCCTAGAACTGACTATGTAGCTGAAACAGGCCTAGACTCTTAATCCTCCTCCCTCCAACTTTGAGTTCCAGGGTTACAGTGTGAACCACCATCTCCAGTCCTTACATCATCTATTTATTTTTGATTGTGTATATTTTGATTTTGTATATTTTGATTTTGATGTGATGCTTATCCTAGTTCATTATCCAGTAGCCCTAGGAATCTAGCTATTGAAACAATCAAATGTTTATGTAGTTCAATTTGCCCACTAGCCTTTTATAACAGCTCTCACACGTTTTAAGTAAAGACATCTGAGTCTAATAGTAATATATTCAAATAACCTCTGTTATCATTTATAGTCCTGATAATAATATGGTGTAGCTCTATTCTTAGTGCCTACTCTTCAAGAGAGCCCAGTTTTGATTCCTAACACCCAAATGGAGTTAACATCTTGGGAACTTTTTGTCTAAACACCTTTACTATGGTTGGTTTTCATTTCAATTTGTCACATATTAGAATCAGCTGATATTAGAGCCAGCCTTTCCAGGCTTTCATAATGGACTAAGAAACAGGTGTTCTCCAGGAATCTTAATGATGTTTGGTGCTACACTGGGATGACTGGGGTACCTAGTTATGTGAACTGAGAACTATCGATTAATCAGCTTCCCCAGTGATAGATGATCACTCTGGAACTGCTCTAAATGTTGAGACAGCAACTGCAAGGACTGGGCAGTGAAATAGGTCTTCAGCTGTCCCTTTTGATTCATCTGTTGTTACTCTTTTAACAATGAAGACCTACTAAATTCTAATATATGTTGCCTTAGGGTTACTAATTTAAAGAAGAATTGTCCCCATATGTTCAAATCTTTGAACATTAGTGGGCAGCAGTAATTGAGAGGGATTAGGAGGTGTGGTCTTTTTGGAGTATATGTGGTTTTGTTAGGGGAAGTGTATCACTGCAGGTGGGCTTTGGAGTTTCAAAAGCCCAAGCCAGTCCCAGTGTCTCCTCTTCCTGCTGCCTGCAAGATCCAGATGTAGGACTCTTAGCTACAGTTCTAGCACCATGTCTGCTTGTACAATGTCATGCTTCTTGACATGATGAAAATGCACTAAACCCATGAAACTATAAACATAACCCAATTAAATACTTTTTTATATAACAATTGCATTCCCCTCTTTCTTTTTTGGACTGAAAAAAAGAAAGACTATGATATACTCTGTGCTTTTTATTCACCAATGCCTATTATTTGGATACAAATACTAATTCGCACAAACAAACCTGTAGTTGTTGGGTATTAAATTGCACAATGAGAGGTAAGTCAACGAACTTTACACAGCAAAATGAGGAGAAGGACCACACATTTGTGAATAGTAAAAGGAACTAGGGAATATTTCCTGGCAAACAGACTACCAAGCCAGGACCTACAGCTACACTGAATAAAGTCACAGACCACCTGAATACCTAAATTAATCATAACTACACTATGTGATAAATAAATAGGCAAATGAATAAATAAACTCTACTGATACCAACTAGGTGAAACTTCAGCAGACCAGAGGTATTGGGTAGTTTGGATATGGATGTCCATAATTGTTACAAGTTGGAAAGTTTGTCATTTCTCCTTTAAAATAAGAAAAAAAATAATTGTCATAGCACTGTATTTTTAGATACACTAGCTACAGATGACATAATCAGTAACCATCACAGAAATGGCAGTGGATCCCTATGGGCATGCACCTATATAAAACAGTTCTGTTATTAAAAAATGTTCAATGAACAGAGCCACTTTACTTCTCTCTGCTCAACACAGCTCTCAGCCTTCAAAATCTTTCATCCTGAAGTCAGTGCTGTTTCCTTCAACAAGTAGATTACAACTACCAAAATAGCATAAGGCCTACAATGTGGATTCAGAGAGAGACTGAAATAGGATACCAGCAGCAGAATTAACAAATATAATGAAAGATGAACTCTATTGGAAAGAGGTTCAAAGGAACTGGGAAATATGAGCAAGACTTGTTTTCATTAGAATGTGTGGTTGACAGTTGGGGCAGAATGAGGGGCCAATGACAATGGCACTGGGATTTGTCTCTACTGCATATACTGGCTTTTTGGATTTTCTCTTTGGATGTATACTTTGCTCAACCTGGATGTAGTGGAGAGGGCCTTGGACTTCCCACAGAGCAGGGTGTCTTTCCCTCTCTTAAGATTTTAGAGGGATTGGGGAGAGAGTGGGATGGAAGTGGGAGGAGGAGAGAAAGTGGGAATTTGGAATGGTATTTTTAAAGTAATAAAATAATAATAATAATAATAATAATAATAATAAAAGGAATTCAACAATATGTGTAATACTGTCCTAGTCTGCTTTCTGACACCATGCTAAAACACTGAACCAAATAAACTTAGAAGGTAGTGGTTTATTTCATTTTATATGTTATTACTCAACATTGGGAGAATATAATTAAAAATTTTAGATGAGCAGAAATCACAGAGTAGCTCTCTTACTGGCTTGCTCCATGGCTCAGGGTTACCTATTTTTTCTTATATAGCCCACAAACTGTTATCTAGGGATGGTACCATGCACAACTAGCTAGACCTCTTAAATTGATTAGTAATCAAGAATCTGTCCCCACAGATAAGGCCACAGGCCAGCATGGTAGAAGAAATTCTTCTAGGTGTGTAAAGAGGACAAACAAGATTAACCATCACAAGTCCAATCATTTACAAATTGGGATATCACTGCTGAACTACAACCTTTCCTTTCTTTCCCCTAAGAATTTAGGTTAGTATAATAGAAAAAAACTTTACAACCTTTAAAAGTTAAACCATCTTTAAAAATATTTCTAATGGTTTAAAAGTCCAAGTGCTATTTTTTTTAAATTCAAATTTCTCAATTGTGGCTGCTATAAATAAAAATGTGTTACACACTTTCTTACAGAAGAAATGAAGATGCATGACATAGGAAAAATATGATCTAAGCAAAATCAAATTTCAATTATGCCAATCCATATCCTATAGCTCAATGTCTGGTTTCTGAAACTCACTCATGATCTGGGTTTCAGAATATCTGGGCAGTAACACTTCTCAACTTTTTCTGCATAGCAACTGTTTGTTAGCCTCTAAAAGAAGTCCCACAAAAGACCACCATCCATGTATGCAATCAACAAGAGCATTTATAACCAGTATGCTGGAGATGTGCATTCTACATAAAGGCAAAATGGTGATGACCCTGAGAGGGACATGTGGGCTCCTTTTAAGCACAGTTGAAGGGAAGTTCCCTAGGCAGTTAGGTCATTTTAGATATGATTGGCTTAAGCAAGTGACAATCATACTAGTACATTCTAATTGGTTAGGGTAAGTCAGGAACTGATTAAGGCTACAGTTTTTCCATTTTGGGGTATGCCTGTGTGAGTCCCAAGCTTTGTCTTTGTTTGTTATTATCTTACGCTGTTATGGCACAGGCCTGGTATTTCATGTACCAGGCCTCCTCATTCTTTTAGTTGGGGGTGTTGGAGATTGATTGTCCTTTGTTTGTCCTTTGTTGTTCTTCCTCAGAAACTGCCTGCTCAGTTCCAAGAAGCAAGGACCAAGGTCTAGATCTTAACTGAATTATTAGGGAAGGCAGTCATGATATTTTTTTGGGCTTCTCAGTATCAAGCCATCCAGTGCCACACAGTAAGACCCTGCCTCCAATAGCCAAATAAGCAAACAAATGGGAAAATTAAATTTGAGCTGCATGAGCCATTTAGAAAAATACTTGTACCATAAGTAATTCATAGATAGCTTACTCAAGAGTCTTCTACAAAGCCTGTTGTTTACTTATTACTGGAGAGGAGGTCTTTATAAGGTTTCTTTAAAGCTCCTGGATCCTATGAGTATCTTTAAGCCTCCCTGGCATCTCTGTACAAAGGAAAGGTAATGCATAAGACTCATAAGAGTCTTCTGTAGGTGATCACAGCTTCTCTATTTCTTCAAGAGATGGCAGTGATCATGCTCAAACCAGAGGAAACACCTACACATCTGGGTTACAAGGTGAAATTTGGTTGCACACTTGTAATCTCAACACTGAGGAAGTCAGGGAAGGATGACCAACAATTCATCCTCTTCTGTAGAATAAGTTTGAAACTAAGCTGATATCTGAAATCCTGACCCCACAAAATAAAAAAAATAAACAAACAAACCAAAAACTGAACTCCACACAATTATTTTCTTTCTTATTTTAAATGAGAAATGACAAACATTCCAATTTGTAACAATTATGGACATCCATATCCAAGAAACTTGCACAGTTATAAAATCAATAGAAATTTAACAAAAGTCACAAATATATTAAAAGACAAATTTCCCCAAATTAAAAAGTATAAATTCCTAAATTGTGTTGTCTATTAAGTAAATGTTGCTCCTAATGTAGTAAATTTCTTGCCCCAAAGATATCTTCATGCCCAGATTTTTTCTTGGTGATCGAATATTTAAGAAAATAAAATAAGAATCCTTCCAAAAATTTCAAAGATATAAGAATGACTTCTAAAAATTCCAAATAAATATAAAGGTTAGTGTTTTCTCCATATTATAAAGAGAAAAGGGCTCTGGGCGATGAGTCTCAACTTTAATCCCAGTACTCAAAAGGCAGAGACAGGAAGACTTCTGTGAATTCAAGGCCAGCCAAGGCTATAGAGTAAAATCCTATCTCAAACAAGCAAGCAAGCAAACAAACAAATACAATTCTAAAGATAACTATATGGCTCGCATCCATAATTGTAACACTTAAGACATGACTACTGCCAAGATGTGAGGGCCAACTTGTGCTACATAGTGAGTTTCAGGTCAGTGTGAGACACTCGTTCAAATAATAAAACAAATGAAATTCAGGAAGAAAGAAAAGGAGAGAAAGCTACAGGCCAATCTGTATTACCCAAAGAGATAGAAAATGGGGAGGAATGTCATGACAGATTTATAGGGATTGCATGGCTAAGGCTTTTATGAAGTTACAACATCTTTGGTTACTTGCTTAGTGTCTGTTCAAGACTGAGCCCTTGAATTGTTATAAAGACCAATCCTCCAAAGGAACTTGAGGCTTTCATTGACTTTTGGAGAACAGAAGTTCATTGTCTTCAATGATGTGGACACCATTGAGTTACTCTGACTACAGGGCATAGTTCCACATTCATGAACCTGTGAGCATCCCAGGTTAAATTCTATATATCAAAAACAAATATAGAACCTCAAAAAAGATATGAAAGTAGGATGAGGGATTCACAGGCATAAAGTTGATGGTGATTTGCAGGCACTGAAAGTCATGGGGACTAACTGTGACTAAAATGTGTTAAATTCAAGTATGAAATTGTCAAAAACTAAATTAACTTTTGTATATACACACATATTCCATGCATGCAAAACTATATACCATGGATAATAAGTAAAAAAAGAACAATTGTGTTGCCTTCACATGTAGAAGTTCATTTAACACTCAAACAGCAGTGAATGCATTTGTCTATGGGTATAAACATCAATATTGAAAAGGTAAGTGGATACTATTTCAATTGATCTAAACAACAGTATTTAGTTCCCTCCCACCTTGAGAATATGACCTGTGTATCCATGGGTTTGGACCAAATTCATAGTACCAGATATGAAACCTCTTTTTAGGGGACCTCAAATGCAATCAGAGAATAATTGATTGCCTTCATAATGATCATAACATTATAGCACCAGTGTGCACATCTTGCCTGGCAAGCTGGTGTTTTAGCACTCAGGATCCTCAGCTTCATAAGAATGTTGGTAGATTTTTACCCTTCATAGCTTTCAAGTCACCTTCTGTCTCTGTGTACACTAGCCAGAAGAGAGGAAGCTTCCAGATGTTTTTCAACTTGATTTCTGTATGTGCTGTAACTGAAGTATTCAACAATAGTGTCTTTTTTTTTGAAAAAAAAAAAACTATTTTATAATCCAGGCAGATTTCCCTCTGTCCTCTCCTTCCAGTCTCTCTTCTCCACCTTATCTCTTCCCCAAATCCACTTTTTCCTTTCTGTTTAGGAAAGGGCAAGTCTTCCATGAATATCAACAAAACATGGCACATCAAGTTGCAGTAAGACTAAACACCTTCCCGTGTATTAAGGCTTGGCAAAGTGGCCCAGTACGAAAAATAGCGTCCCAAAAGCCAGCAGAAGAGTCAGAAACAGCCCCTGTTTCCACTGTTAGGTGTCACACAAATGGATCAAGCTACACAACTGTAAATTGTCTGTATGGTACCTATGTCAGTTCAGTCCCAGGAAGGCTCCATGGTTCTCTATGAATGCCTATGAGCCCAGGTTAGTTGATTCTTTGGGTTTATTGTGGTGTTCTTGAACCCTCTGACATCTACAATCCTTTCTCCCCCTTTCCTGTAGGATTCCCTGAGCTCTGCCTAATGTTTGGCTGTGGGTTTCTGTGTATGTTTTCATAAGATGCTTGATGTTCCTCTCGGATGACAACTGAGTTAGGCACCAATCTAAGACTATAGCAGAATATTGTTAGACATGATTACATTGACATTTGCTTTTCTCCAATCATATTTGGTTCTATGCTAGGTCTCTAGGTCATCCAGACTGTGGGTCCTGGTGCTCTAGACAGTGACAGCCATGTGCTTACTCTCCTGGAATGGGTGTTCGACTAGACCAATAATTGGCTGGCCACTCCCTCAATCTCTAGGTTAAATTCACCCCAGCACAGCCCAAAGACAAGACAGAATATAGGCCAAAGGTTATGTGACTAGATTGGTTTCCCACTCCTCCACTTGAAGACTTGTCTGGTCACAGGAGATGGTCAATGCAGACTATAAGTCCCCTATTTCTAGGAATCTTAGCTGGGGTCATCCTTGTAGATTTTTGGGAGTTTCCCTTACACCAGGTTTTTGCCTGATCGTGAAATGGCCCATCTTTCCAGTTGTCTTTTTCAGTACTTGCTCCCTCGATGCTGCCCAACCTGATTGATCACATACACATCCTCACCTGTCTGCCTTTTCTATTTCTGCTTCTCAGGGAGATCTGGGTGTCCCCTTTTGAACACTCCTTGTTACCTAGTTTCTCAGAATCTGTGGATTGTAGGATAACTATCCTTTATTTTACAGCTAATCTTTACTTATGAGGGAATATACCATATTTGTCTTTCTCAGTCTGAGTTATCTCAGTCAGGATGACCTTTTCTAATTCTACCTATTTGCATTCAGATTTCCTGATGTCATATACTATTAACAGCTGAGTAATTTTCCATTGTATAAATGTACTACATTTTCTTTATCCATTCCTCAGTTGAGGACCATCTAGTGAGTTTCCATGTTCTGGCTATTACAAATAAAGTTGCTTTGAACATAGTTGAGTATGTCCTTCTACTATGATTGAGCATCCTGTGGTATGTACCCAAGAGTGATATAGTTAAGTCTTATGGTAGATTGATTCCTGGTTTTCTGAGGAACCATGACACTGATTTCCAAAATGATTGTATAAGTGTACACTCTCATATCCTGGCCTACAACTACAGAAACAGACTTAGGTTTTACCGGAGCAAAGAGCAGATCTAGGGACTCCCAGCCCCAGCAATTTTAATGGAGGCCAGACTGGTCTTAGGGGCTAGGTAAGGTATGGACCACCTCCCTCTTTTATCTCTTTAAACCTGCCCAGTAACCCATACTGCATTCCCACCCCTGGGCTCCATATACCAGCCTACTACTTTTAAAGAAGTCTTAGGCTTTTTCAGAGGCCAGTCGGGAACAAGGATAACTAGGTAAAACTCTGCCCACCACCACTAATATTTTATGGAGGCTATTTCTTTGTTCCTGGCTGCTCAGCCCCGAAGTAGTCACACAGAAACTATATTATTTGAAATACTGTTTGTCCAATAGCTTAAGCACACTTCCCACTGACTCTTATATCCTACACTAACCCATCTCCTTTAATCTGTGTATCACCACATGGCTGTGGTTTACCAGTAATGTTTCAGTGTGTCTGTCTCTGGCTGTGGCTCCATGGTTTGTCAGTGACTCTGCCTTCTTTCTCCCAGCATTTAGTTTAGTTTTTCCTGCCTAGCTAAGTTCTGCCTTGCTACAGGCTCAAAGCAGTTTATTCATTAATGGTAATCACAGTGTACAGAAGGGAATCCCATCTCACACTAATACTCCTTAAAACCATCCCACCAATCCCCAAATGCATCCCTGCTGTGTGACAATAGTCTTTTATCCTGTTGCTTGTATTATTTTTAATAAAATGCTGATTGACCAGTAGCCAGGCAGGAAGTATAAGTGGGGCGACCAGGCAGGAAGTAGAGGCAGGGCAATGAGAATGCTGGAAAAAGGGAAGCTCAGTCTGCAGTCATGACCCAGCCACAAAGGAAGCAAGATGTGACTGCCTTGCCAAAAAAGGTACCAAGCTATGTGGCTAACTCAGACAAGAATTATGGGCTAATGTAAGTTATAAGAATTAGTAAATAAGAAGCCTGAGCTAATGGGACATTCAGATTATGACTAATGTAGACCTCTGTGTAATTCTTTGGGACTTAATGGCTGCAGTACCAGGCAGGACAGGAAACCTCAGTCAACACATCACTTCCCTTCGGTTCTACATTAGGGTCTATACCCTGACAGCTTTTCCAGAGGCCAGGTTGGCAAGAAGACCCCAGGTAAGATACTGGCCACTGCCCACTAAACTCTTTTAATCCTGCCCAACAACTCTAGACCCCATCCCCTTCCCTGGGATCCATATCCTGGCCTACAACTTTAGAAGAAGAATTTGACTGTTACAGAGGCCAGGCCAGATCTAGGAACCCCAGAAAATAGACAAACAAATCAGTGAAGCATAAAACTAAACCAAAAGATATCAATGTGGGAAAGAGACTTTTAGAAAGAAAAAAGTATTGAAGGGATGGGAGGGAGCTAAAGGAGTGAGGATGAATGTAGTCAAAAGGCATTCTACAAAGATAGGAGATTGTAAAGTAAATTTAGTTTTTAAGATGTTAAAAGGGAAACAAATCAGCCAACGCAATTTTATCAACTTAAATTACTGTTGTAATAAAATACCCACCTTGAATGATTTATAAAGAAAAGAGATGAACTAGGCGCACAGTCTGGAAGGTATGAGGTCTAAGACTTGGCAGCCCTATCTGCTCATCAACCTGGCAGGTGGCACTATGAAGGAACCACACAAAAATATATGGCAAATGGAGAAGTCAGATGGTAAAGATAGAAAACCAGTAGAGAAGCATCCTCTATGGTTTTCATAACAGCTAAGTGTGGAGAACATAGTCACTCCTCAGGAGCAGTGTTAATTCGTTCCTAGGACAACATTTAGAATGATCTAGGAACTGAGAGGTTACAGAACTTCCTGTAGATTTGACCACTTCAGTACTGTGCATATGATGATCAGGTCTTCAACACAGGAACTTATGGCAGACAAACATGGTAGGTTCTCACTTGAAAGTCTATATTAGCTGTAAAGTAATGGATAACTATGATACAATCCATAGACTCATAGATGATAAGTAGCAAAGAAGGCTCAAGGGGCTTGCTCAGATCTCTCTGGCAAGGAGAAATAGAAGAGATTTTATAGATGGACTGGGGACAGGTGGGAATGGGAACATAAGGGATCAGGTGGGAGTGGAAGTACTGAAAGAGACAACTGGAAGGGAGCAGTCATTTCAGGGTCGTGTAGAAAGCTGTGTCAGGAAAGCTCCCAAGAATCTAAAGGATGACTTCATTCAAGACTCCTAGCTGTATGGTAGCCTGAACTGGGATCTCTTGTGACCTGGTAAGACTTCCAATGGAAAAATTGGGCATCAACCCAGTCACATAACATTTAAGCTACCGTCTATCCTGTCTATTAGAAGTGTTGGAATTGGTGCTTATGCCAATTCTTACCAGAGAGCTTTTTCCAGCAGCTTTTGGAAAGAGATGCAGATACTCATAGCCAAACTTATACTAAGCCTGGGAAATCCTTCTGAATAGAGTGGGGAGGGATTTATAGGAGCCAGAGGGATCAAGGACATCACGAGAGAACTTACAGAATCAACTAACCTGGACTTACAGGAACTCACAGAATCGGATCCAACTACCAAGAGGCACACATGGAACTGACCTAAGACCTCTACATATATATTGTGTTGCTTGGTCTTCTTGTGGAACCCATAACAGTGGGAGCAGGGTCTGCCTCTTTTGCTGGCTTTTGGGACCCTACTCCTATTACTAGGTTGCCTTGCCCTAATAAAAGGGGAGACATTCAGTTTTACTGTAACTTGATATGTCATTTTTTTTTTATATCCATGGGAGGCCTTTTTTCAATAGAAATGGAGGAGTGAATGGGGGAGGAACAGAGGAGAAGTGGGGAAAAAGACTGGGCGGAGAGTAGTGAGTGGAAACTGAGCTCAGGCTTTAAAATAAATAAATATTTAAAAAGAAAAAAACAATTAAAAGTGGGGTACAGCAAAAAATTCTTAAAAAGGAAACAAATGTCTGGCGATGGATGGAGATAGAGACAGAGACCCACACTGGAGCACTGGACTGAGCTCCCAATGTCCCAATGAGGAGCAGAAGGAGGGAGAATATGAGCAAAGAAGTCAGGACCACAAGGGGTGCGCCCACCCGTGGAGACAGTGGGGCTGATTCTTTGGGAGCTCGCCAAGGCCAGCTGGACTCGGACTGAAAAAGCATGGGATAAAACCGGACTCTCTGAATTTGGCGGACAATGAGGGCTGCTGAGAAGCCAAGGACCATGGGACCGGGTTTGGATCCTACTTCATGTTCTGGCTTTGTGGGAGCCTACCCAGTTTGGATGTTCACCTCCCTAGACCAGGATTGAGGGGGGAGGACTTTGGACTTTCCACAGGGCAGGGAACCCTGACTGCTCTTCAGGCTGGAGAGGGAGGGGGAGGAGTGGGGGGAGGGGAGGAGGAGGGGGGAGGAGGGGGAGGGAAATGGGAGGCGGGGAGGAGGCAGAAATTTCTTTTTTTTTTCCAATAAAAAAAAAAGGAAACAAATGTTTGAACTCATGATTGTATCTTCATTCACCATTGGGTGGGGACCTTTTTTCTCCCAGTATTCTGACATATGTTTTATGTATAATGATTACTTTTAATGATACTTTGCTTTTTAATTTTTTGAAGTTATTTGTTAATTTATAAAACTAAAATTAATGTTCTTTTCAACCCAATCCTATGAATTCACCTTGTTAAATTACTCATTATTTTCAGGATTTTTCTTTTATTTTTAAGTAGATCCCTTGGGAAGTTTCTTCATTATGCTCATATCCACATCTTCTCACATATAGTCTTGAACATATTACCAATATGCACCCAATGCCACAATGGAGAACAGCAAGAAAGACAAGAAAAAAAAAATGGTGTGTTTACCAGGCTGTCCTATAATCTCTTACTAACTCAGTTTTTTTTTTTTTAACTCTCCAGGTTCTGTGTCTTTGTGTACAGTGAAGGGGACAGGGAATGACAAGCTGGTGTGTATGTGAACAGTTTTTAAGTGTTTTTATATGCATGGATGTTTTGCCTGCAGGTATATCTGTGTACTAGATAACGAGTGTAGTACTCCTAGAGGACAGAGAGAGAAGCAGAAACCCTGGAACTTGGCATACAGATCGTTCTTAGGCCCTGTGTGGGTTCAGGGAATCAAAATTGGATCCTTGGGAAGAGCAGTCAGTGCTCTTATCTGCTTAGCCAACTCTCCAGTCCACTATGTAAATATTTTTATCATGAATATAAACAATAGCTATTATCATTTGCATATCCAACTATTAGAAACCTGTGTCTTCACTTAAAATATGTGAGAGTTGCTTTGAAGAGCTAAGGTGCAGGCTAAACAGATGCCTTTGATTGTTTAAATAGCTGATTTCCTAGGCTTAATGGGTAATGAGTTGGGATAAAATATCTCATCAAGATAAAAAAAATATACAAAGTGATAGAATGATGTGAGGACTGGAACCAGTGACTTACACTATAACCCCAGAACTTGCATATCAGATAGAAGATAATCAAGAGTCCTGTCTCAGCTACATAGTCAAGTCTGGGCTGTCTTGAACTATATTAGACCATGTGGTAGGAAAGAAATTAAATGTAAAAGAAAGAATGCTTTGAGAAGGATGATGTGAGCCTGCAGACTCCACAGAGGGTGCTGTGGAGTTGGAGAACTACTTAGTCTCTTCTTTAAAGAGAGGACAGGGACTGAAGAGACAAAAAGCTTAGTTATAGATTTAATTCCCCAATATGGAAGAGCCAAGATATCCATCTTATACCTTTCTGGGGGCACTGTTATTACTCTTAGTCAGTTCCCAAAACATATTGCTCATTTCCTTGTTCTCAGTGCTTCTGGCTCAGCAAGATGCATTATGCACTATACCCAAACACTGTGTGAGTAGACATGATAATGCGGAGTATTAGAGCCGCTCTGGGTGTAAATGCCAAGACACATTTTTTCATTTCGATTTTTTTCTGTTTAAGAACTGTGAAGCTTAGTGTTGTCAAAGTTTGACCTCTGAAGAGAAGTACCATGACGTGGGAAACTGACCAAGAATGACAGTTTCCCCAGTGAAGTGGTTCAAACCAAGCTTCTCAGTTGGCTATTATTAGTTATTCCAGATAGCCTCTTAAGTTTGGACAGGAAGAGTGCATTTGCAGATACAAAATGATAAAGCCATCGCTGAGGACTGAGGGTGTGACCAGAGGTTAGAAGGTGTGATGGCACTGATGCAAACAGCTTCCTGATAGCTGTCTCACCACAAGTGAGTGGGCACATGTTGTGGCTTCACAAATAAAAGTGGTTCTTGCAGCAATGTGCCAGGAAAATCAATATATGCTAGAGTATGTATATTTATGTTTATCTGTATGTGTTTTTGCACAACAGTGAAGTTAAAAGAAAAAAAATCAAAGAAAATGAAAAGCATTTTTTAAATTTCTCATCTTTTGTTTTGTTAGCTGGTTGTGATTCACTTCCATACATTTCTTCTTTTTTCTTTTTTTCTTTATTCCTTTCTTTTTTCTTTTTTGATGCACTTTTCTCAAAGAAGTGCAGTGTGAGCGTCAAACAACTAGGTATAAAGAGACTCAATCTTCAACATAATCATCTTCATTTGAAGACTTTCTTATTTAGAAACTCAGCTTTATAATAAACAGAAGATAAAATGTGCAGGTGCTGGTTTTTTGGAATTCCAGTTATTGGTCTCTACCATGTATTTAGTTTCTGTTCACATTATTGTCCTTGTTTGTCAAGCACACTGTTTATACCATATCTGTTGCCCATTCTACTGTCACAGACAGGACTGAAAGGACATTGAGCTAGTCTCAGAGTCTTGGAGAGAAAGGAGACAAACAACACTCACATGTGTGCTCTGCATTTGCTCTGTGTTCCTCCTGAGGACCACAGTCTTCCATCAAGGATGGAAATAAGAAAAATGTCTCAATAGTGTTAACCTTTCTGTAAACAGTTTGTTGTGAATCCCCAGACCTGAGGTCTTCAGTGGTGTTTTCTAGAACAGCAGTTTCTCACTGTTGTGAATTTTTCAGATCCTCAGTTTCACTTATAGTCTCTATTCTTAAACAAAACAAAACAGCTTCCCTCCCAGAATCTTAGGTTCATTTTCTGTTATGACAAATTATAGACAAGACAGCATAGGGAATGAAAAATTTATTTTCACTCACAGTTCATGTTTATAGTCCTTTATGGTAAAGAAGTCACTGTAGCTGGAGTTGGAGGTAAATGATCACATTTCATCATAGAAAGAAACAGAGAGCAATTAATGAGCATTTGTACTCAGCTTGTTCCCTTCATTTATACAGTCTGGGATCCCAGTGTAGGAAAATGGCTCCAGCTGCAATGAATCTTCCCACTTTCATTTACCTAGCAAATATAATAATTCACAGTCTTTTTTTTTTATTGAAAGAAAAAAAAAAAGAAATTCCCACCTCCTCCCAGCCTCCCATTTCCCTCCCCCTCCTCCCACTCCTCTCCCCCTCCCCCCACTCCTCTCTCCCTCCCTCTCCAGTCCGAAGAGCAGTCAGGGTTCCCTGCCCTGTGGAAACTCCAAGGTCTCTGCCCCTCCATCCGGGTCTAGGAAAGTGAACATCCAAACTGGCTAGGCTCCCACAAAGCCAGAACATAAAGTAGGATCAAAACCCCTTGCCATTGTCTCTGATTTCTCATCAGCCCTCATTGTCCGCCATGTTCAAAGAGTTTGGTCTTATCTCATGCCTCTTCAGTCACAGTCCAGCTGGCCTTGGTGAGCTCCTACTAGATCAGCCCCACCGTCTCAGTGGGTGGGTGCACCCCTTGTAGTCCCGACTTCCTTGCTCATGTTCTCCCTCATTCTGCTCCCCATTGGGACCTTGGGAGCTCAGTCCGATGCTCCAGTGTGGGTCTCTGTCTCTATCTCCATTCATCTCCAGATGAAGGTTCTATGGTGATATGCAAGACATTCATCAGAATGGCTATAGGATAGGGTCCTTTCAGGTTCCCTATCCTCGGCCGCCCATGGAGCTAACTGGGGATATCGCCCTGGGTACCTGGAAGCCCCTCTAGGTTCAAGTCTCTTGCCAACTTAATTTTGGCAAGAGACTTGAATCATTCACAGTCTTGTTCAGAGCTAAATCTAGCATAGATAATCTCCAACAGGTGTGCTCAAGTCTTATCTCTGCTTGATCTTGTCAAGTCCACAATACTAACCACTACTCCCAGTTTGATATGATAGAATAGATAATCTATCTCATTGTGTATGCTGGTTCAATACAGTTGTAGTAACAGAGCAATAGGCTGAGTAAATTGCAATGAAAAGAGGCTTGCTTAGGGGCAGATTTCTTAAGGTTGGAAATCTCATGGTCAGGTACCATCATTTGGGGTGAGACCCAACATTTGCCAACCCACAACACAAAGTGAAAGGTTGCAGATAGGCATGCGTAGAATGAACAGGATGGATGGGCTTGCTTTATGACACCTACTGTCTGAGAGGAGGGGTGTTTTACAGATAAGGTCTCACTTAAGAGCTCTAGGTGGTATGAAACTCAATATGTAGTAGATCAAGCTTTCCTTGCACTTCTGAGTATTCTCCTGACTCTGATTTTTGGGATTGCAGCAGTGTGTTGCCATGCCTTGTTACATATAACTTTTTGTTTATATAGCCATAGTGAAGCTATCATATACATTATACACATATCACACACACATACACACACATAGTGTAAACTGCTCAAGTACTGTATATCTGTAACACAGAACTGAGGAAAATGATGCAGGAGAATATTGAGATCGAATCCAGCCTCAGCTTCTTAGTGAATTTTAGGCCACTATTAGTTATACAACATGACCCTGTCTGAAACAAAACCAAAAACCCAAACCTACAACCAAACAAACAAATAAGCAAGCCCTCTGAAGTTGAGCATGTAGTTCATTGTCCATCTCCATGGACCTTGGGTTTGATAGCCCAGCCTCATTGAAAATACAGCAATGAAACTGCCTAATGTGTAAGGACATGAACTTTCATTGTAAACATGTGTGGATTAAAGGGTAGATCAGTAAACATCAAGAAAATCACAATGGAAATGTGAGTGTCTTATGGCATTCCTAATATATATTAACTCCCAATAGACACAATTAAAAACAAAAAGTAGTATTTTCTGTGAAATATGAATAAATATTAATCTAAAGCAAAATTCCTGAAAAGTATTGAAATTTGGAACTGAAGAACTTAGTCATCCCATTTATTCTATACACCCTCATATTCATATAAAGCTGTCTCAGTCATCTCTTCTAAACAATGGCTTCTTTTAAGTATATTACATTTTAGCTGAAAATATCGAAAGTGTTTTCTCAGAACATATTTTCCTTTATTCTTTCAGTCACAAAATACTGATAATAAACATGATCTGATGCATATGAAGTAGGGATCATTTCATATGCAGGAATGCATTGCTCATGTTTACTATCTTTCAGTATCAGCTCTTAACATACAATTTCCTCTTTCTGCTTTGGTCAAGAGGAGGGGCAGAACTTTAAGAACAGAAGTATCATGTAAAAGGACTCTCTTCTGTGCTTCCTTTGAAGTCTCTGAGGGGATATAACTTGTTCCTCATCCTCAGTTCCCACCACCTGCATCGTCACCTGGTTGGGGTACAGGTAACTTCCACTTTGATTCCTTCCGATTTCTCTATCACAGGACCATACTTATTCTAGAGAAATGCCATTCAGCTACAAATGACCTGCATGATGGTGACAGAGATAAGTAACACAACTGATCATGTTAGAACTGCATTGTCTGCCTAAGAACATTGGTGATAAGCTTCAAGAAAGGAATTTTCTTTTATTGTGCTACGATTTTCTTGTGAGTGGTGTAAAGAGAGTGATCATGATTAGTAGAATTACTTTGTGACTATATCAAGTGGTTTACATAGCTTTTTCTGCACTTTGTAGAATTTTATAATAGGAATCCATTTTATTTTTAGAGTATTAGGAAAACTGTAAATGTATTTAGAAAATTTCATCAATAAAATGTGTTAGATATACAAGAAATGAATAGAGTCCATCAACAATTTTTAATATTACCTTTTTTATCCATTGCCCCTTCAAATAATGTTTAATGGAAGAGGCAAGGTAAATCATGAGTACTTATGAATTAATAATTTGTATATTCATTACTATCCTAAGAATGAATATTTTATGAGCATTTATGATGCCTACTAACAAATTTTCATTCATTCTTTCTATTTTTTGAGACAGAATCTCTTTCTGTAGTCTTATCTCTCTGGAAATTTCATATCTAGATGTTCCGCCTGCTTCAGATTACCAAGTGCTTGGACAAAAGTCAGGTACCATTGTAGAAAAATTTTAGTTTTACGCAGGACCCTCAAGTAACATTATACATTTTACTTTGCTTTGTGGAATGTTCATGTCCATGGAATCCTTTGCAATTATTAATACAGGTGATTTTGCTTTTACTCAGGAGACTTTTATTATCATATCTGGGATCTGATTTTAATTTTCTGTATTATTCCTTTCATATAATCCTTTGGACATTGTTTCTGGCATAAACTTTATAAAAATTGTCAAAAGAAGACTAGATCATTTTATATCCATGTGAATATCACACCATTTACAAAAGCTTTAAAAGCAAAGAGATTTGTCTCTAAGCAAGTTTTCAGTTTTTGATGTGTTGATAATCATTTTAAAACATGTCAGTTACTTAGGTGGCACCAGTTTTGTCAAACATTCTTACGGCCATGTTACCACTCAGTCTTTATTTGGAAATTCAAGGTGTTTTACCATACCTCCAAACAATCATTGATGTGACCACTAGTTAAAAGTTTTATCATATGTTGTGGAAGCCAGTCACCTTCCATACTCTTTACAGAATTCAGATCTTTAAAGGAGTTAGTAATCTTCCACCCTACCCCAACATCAAATTCTAAAATGTTCTAAACTTGGACATTCTAATTTTTTCTTTACCCAGACATCATTTCAAGACAAAGTTTTAATTTAAACCTTCATTACTTCTATCCAAGATGAGGAATCATCAGGTGACATCTTCAGCCTCAAGAGATTTTGAGTTTTCTTCAGATTCACAGTGTACAGCCAGTCCTCATGAGACTCAAGGTCCAAGAGAGGCTGGTCACAAAGGTGAGTGCTCTCCTCTTAAGCACTATACACACCAAACATTTAAAACTGTCCCAGCCTTTCTACTTATTGCCAACTGGTAATAGGAGATCACTGCAGGAAGAAGTGAGGACTTACAAACTTTTGAAAGAAATAACCTTTGAGACTAGAAAAATTAATAATTTTTTTTGCATTTGTTAGTTTTTCATTGTTTACTTTTTGAGTCAGGGTGTCAAGTAACCAGAACCAAGCTTAATTGTGTTCTGTGGAAAACGGTGGCCCAGAATCCTTTATTCTCCTAGCACAGCCTCTCAAGTTGTGGGATTACAGTTGTGAGCCACCTAGCCTGCTTTGAATACATTTTTACAAATTTAAGAAACCAACAAGTTTTAGTTCATTTTATCACAATATGATTTAAAATGTGAGGCCTTTAGAAAGAGAAACTACCTTCTGAAGAAACACTGAATTTTCTAAAGAAATACAATCTTAAAGTAATGAAAAGTATAGCCAGACAGTTGTGGCACAGCACTTGGGAGGCAGAAGCAAGCAGATCTTTGTGAATTCAATGTCAGCCTGGTCTACAAGTGCTAGTTCTCGGACAGGTTTTATAGCTACAGAGAAACCCTGCCTCCAAAAAAAAAAAAAATGTTGAAAGCAAAGCTCTTACTAAACGAGATATTCCAAGTGTTTCATCAAACTTCAGTGTCATTCATCACAACAGGCAGATCAGAAGAGAGGTCTAAATTCTTTACATTATTTCTCTTGTCCTTCAAATATTGTCCTATTAAAACACTAATCTGAACACTTTTGCTACATTAGTGTGATGATAATGAGTTGCAGAACCCTAGAACCCAAGACCTCAAATCACAAGGATAAATATTTTATTTTCCTGAGAAAAACAGAATTTATAGACAGGAAAAGAGCTGACTTCTAGGAATTCTTTTATAATGGACCCTTATAGAGTTCAGAATTGTCATACTGGCTACCAGTTTCTCAAGGTTTTTTGGGGTTGCTCTTTCTTTCCTCTTCATGCTGAGTTATTTGGAGTTTCCTACTTGCATTTTGCTTATGACTTCAGTGTTTTGTAAGGTGAACTAACTGTGTGCAGCTTAAGCCTGTCACTCCAGCCTCCTGTGAGACTGAGTCAAGGCTGAACGGGCAAAAATTATCTAATCTCCTAGAGAACTGCTTCTGTACATAAGGTATAAACAGAATAGGTATGTATCATCCAGAAATATAAAAGTCAAACTTTTTAGAGTTTATTAGAATTTATTAATTATATAAAATAAAGGATTTCACTATGACTTTTGTATATGAATATAATTTACTGATCATTATTATCCATAATTATTATATCCAATTCCCCTTTCCCTGTTACCCTTTCAGTACCTTCTAATGCTTCTACTTTGATGTATTGTCTGCATTGCTTCCTTTCCCTTTAATTATTAGTTACATGTTTACATGTGTTACATATATGTAATCGGTCCTTCCATTTAGTGCTGCTCACATGCATATGTTTTAGAACTGACCACTTGGTATTAGATATCCACTTATGAGCTCATTCCTACAAGAGATTTAATTTCTCACCTGTCATCAATTATCTGTAGTTCTGTGGAGATTTCCCCTGTACATATTGGCATGTGTTGCTTAGGTTACACTATTTTTGAGACTGTCTGATTGCAGCTTCCTTGTCTAGAGTCTGTATTTTATATTCTCTAGTCCTCTCCTCTGAGCTGTTCCCTGAACCTTAGGTGTAGGAGTTAGTTTGTATTCTGGAATTTTACTTAAAACATTAGAGTTTATACATCACTTACAATCTCCTTATATCTCATTGCAGTGGCTCTCGGGATCCTTTGCTTACTTCTGATGATGGCAATCGCAGTGTGGCTGACATACAGTGAGTAATTCATATACATCATTTGCCTAGGTACTAGCAATAAACTCTAATAATGCCATATAATATAATTAATTTGTCTGTCATCAGGTGACATTTCAGGTATTCTGGAATTTGAAAGTTTTTTGTTTCCCCCTTGACTCCTGAACCCTTGGGCATTACAGTGACTTTGGGGCTGCCTTGGACTTATTCTGTCTTACTCATAATAATATTCCCTGTGATAATATGTATTGCTGATATTCTGCTTCTGTAGCTCTGATGACTTTGAATCTGACACAGACAGCTTGTAAAAAAATAGCTGTGCAAAATAAATTACATTTTCTTATGAATATTGAGGACATGGTTAAGTGAAAAGTTGGAATCTGTACACAGAAGTTAGAAGTTCTAGAACTTCTGTTTTACCTTTTATTTGATGTCCTCACATCTTTAGAGAAAACCACTGATGGGCTAAGCTCCAACAAAGCTGGAAATCTGCATAATATTGTCTCTTCTATGGTGGGTAGTCCATCTGCTCCAATGAGAACTGTGATATTACTACATGTTTCTTAGTTCAAATTTTCATGCCATTTTAGATGTCTCTGACTATTTTATTTAAGTATTTGTTTATTAGGGTTTTTTTTTTGCTGTGTCAAAATAGCGATCAAAATAATGATATGTATTGGCTGTCAGCAGGAAGATTTTCTCTAACCTTAAATTTCAATATATATGCTTTATAAGCATTTTTTATTTTATCTTCTACCAATTTTATTTTTTCAGTATAGCCAAGAAAAAAATACAAACTGAAAAAAAACTGTATATAACCTCAATTTCTACAATTAACTGATTTGTTAATTTCTAAACTTTAACATACAAATTAAAGTAATGATATATGCTGGTGTCAAAATGAAGCTTTTTCTCTAATCTTCTATTTCAATACTTATTCCATATGAGCATTTTTTGATGTTATATCTGCTACTAATTTTAGTTTTTCAGTATAGTGAAAAAAAACATAATCTGCAGAAAACTCTAAACAACCTCACTCAACAGTATCAAACCCTGCAAAGGAACAACTCCTTAATGAAAGAAATGCTGAGAAATAAGTCTAGAGAGTTTGATGACCTCAAACATCAGAAGAAACTTCACTCCTCCAACAAAGAACAGAACAGATGCTGTGGGGAAACTAAAGTTTTAGATTGCATACAGCTCACAGGTATGGAGGGGATTTTGAATAAGGAATTGCACTATTCTGTATTGATTCTTCTCCAGAAGATTTGAGTCCTGTTAGCCACTTTTAACACTGGTGATCTGTGGGTTAATTGCTGAGGTTTTATGTAGCAGTAAAGAACCCTGGAAATCCTTGTTTGGATTAGGATAATTTTATAGTATCTACAACACATGGATTCTAGGATGCTCCAACTGCTACCAAGTGCACAGAATTACAATTCATCACCACCAAAAATTCAGGTTATTTTTATTTATGGGAAAATCTGAGTATCCCACTTTGTTTTTATCAGAACATGAAATTTTTATTAAGAGTGTATTCACAAAATATTTAGGTTAAAATGAACATAGAGCATTTAGGTCGATACAGTCACAGAAATAACAATGTGTGTGTTTTTTCTGTCTTATTATGAGAAATTGGCCTGTTTGTGACTAAGATATCCTCCCTAAAGCTTAAATGAGAGTTTCACCATGACTGTTCACATTTATGCACTTCTAACAGTAACACTATTAATGACACCTAAAAGATACATATATCAAGTGTTGTGAGGAAAGTTGTTTATTTTGCATCATGACTGATTATCTTTTATTGATTCAAGTGATCAATAATTATTAAATAATTTTTCAGGATTTAGAGTTTACAAAGAACTTTGTATATGAACTTACTCTGCTGTAATAGTTACGGTTGACAATTTTATTAAGCAAGGACAGATGATAGCATTAAAATTGCTATATTGTAACATGTGTGAAGAAAAGAAAAAGCTCCAAAAATATCTTTGAAGTATCCAAGACCCATGAAAAACATTTAGTATCATTAATTGTTTTAAAAAAGCCTTGTCATCTGTAAATGATAGTTTAACACTGAAATTCCTGTTCTTAGGAGGCTGAGGCAGAAGGATTGTAAATTTGAGAACAGTCCAACAAATCCAGACCAGCCTGAGCTACACCAATGACACTTCTTCATAGAAAAACAAAGATTGAAGATAAAGTTTGTCAATTGAACATGGCCCTCCCAATCCCCTCAATAAACAAAATAATTGTATTGGGGTATTGTTGTTAAACAAACTGGAAACATTTAATTGTTTTCAACTTCACATGTTTGGGTATGTGGGCATACCATTTAATGCATCAACATAATCAAAACAGACTATCACCTTCAACAGCTCTCTCATATGACTCTTATAACTCTTAAAATAAGAGCATCTAACATAGAGCACAGCACAGCTTTAAATGCACAGTATGTATGAACGAGTATGAGCCCAGAGCATTACTATTAATCTAGAATTCTGTCATCCTCGTAACAGACTTTAAACAGCCAGTGTTTGTTCTCCACCCTAAAGCTCCTTACTATACGGCTCTGTTTCTTAGACTCGGATTGTGTGAAAACCCTCATCTGAGTTGAGTCATAAAATATGCTCCTAGGCCTGGCTTGTTTCATTTTGCACACCATGCTCAAGTTCATCTGTGCTTGTCACAGTGGTCCTCATCTGTATTGGTCGTGTTGGGGTGTTAAGGCTCATTCTGTAGTTCAGGCTGTCTTACAATTTACTTTCTAACCAAGGCTGGTATGAAAGTCATCACTAATTAGCCTATGCTGGCCTCAAACTGCTGGTGACCCTCCTGTCTCACTCTCTGGAGTGCTCAGGTCATGGGCATAAGCCACCATGCCCAGCTGATTTACTTCCCTTTCAAGGATAAACAGTATTCCTTTGTGTTCCTCTGCTATATTTTTTTGTACTGATTTATCCACATTGGACACATCAGCTGTTTCCATATAAAGAGCTTTGCATAAAGCATGGGTATACAGGAGTCTCTCTGCATGCTAGAATCTCAATTTCTGAGAGCCGTGATTCTTTTCTTAGTTATAGAGGCTTGATAAATGCATTTCTCTGATAACATTATTCCAGAAAATACGAAGTTTAGTTATTCACCTTCTCTGTTATAGGCAAATATGTTGAGGGATACTGGTTCTGCTCTGGCATAAAATGTTATTTCATAATGGACAATAAAGACTGGAGTGGATGTAAACAGACCTGCCAGGACTGCAGCTTGTCACTTTTGAAGATAGACGATTATGATGAACTGGTACCGTAGACTCTTCCATGCTTTCCTATTCTCTGGGAGTGTGTCTCTATCCCTTGGATAGTGGCATACTGAGTGCTGGAATGTTTTTGAAAGTAAAACCTTCGAGATTGTATATGGTTTGCCAGTAATGTGAGCAAAGTTGGAATGAGAGCCTCCCCAGAAACTCACTCCTGCTCCTGGCTTAGTGTCAGGACACAGGGTCTTTGACAAAAAGACTCGATATTGAGAAACAACTGCATCTTTTCAATCTCCTCCCATTCAAAGAATCTGCAAGAAAATCTCTCAGAAAATCATGTTTTCTCTGAATAAGTTTAACCCTTTGATATAGAATATCCAGTGACTGACATGTATTTCCAGAGTGCCAGCTATACCATTACCTGGAACTTAGTGCTTGCTCCTTGGAGTCCAGAAGTGAGACCGTCTGAAATGAGCAGTTAGATGACAATAAAGAAATTAACTGACTTCTGT
The DNA here is from genome assembly GCA_963919715.1 of Microtus obscurus. Lineage (NCBI taxonomy): Eukaryota > Metazoa > Chordata > Mammalia > Rodentia > Cricetidae > Microtus > Microtus obscurus. The sequence goes on from CAWTZC010001172.1 coordinate 174,526, forward strand.
AGCCATTTCCAAAATAGAAATTTATAAGATCCATGTAATAAATGATTTTAACCAGTTAGTCCCATTGTGATTTTCATGGAATCTGGCCATAATATTTACTTTATAATATTCTCATATTTTAAAAATGATATCTATCTCTAGAAATGAGTATTTATAAGAACAAAATGATCAAGGACCTGACATTTTCTGTTTATATTTGTTATTAAAGAAATGTATCCAAATACACAGAGAATATTTTTCTGGAGAAACACTTTCAGGATCAGCTTGAAACCTTTGTCATGAGGAGAGAGGAAGATATTTGGAAATATTTAATGTACTAAATTTACTAAATATATTTTGGCATATGATTTTAGGATTATCTCCTCATCATGTTCTACCACAGAATGACTTCCTCTCTGAAGCATGGAGTTAATGCATAGCATTTCACATTTCCCAGGCTTTATATGGAGGGGACAGGAGTGTCTGTATTTACTGCAATTTGGTATGGCCATTTTTTGTTGATTCCATGGGAAGCCTACTCTTTGCTGAACAGAAAAGGAGTGGTAAAGTATTGGGGGTAGAAGTCAGGAGGAAATGCCAGGAGAGGTTGGGAGGAAAGGTCAAAGGGAAAACAGCAGACAGGAAGTAAAATAAACAAATAAATTTTCTAAAAGTTGAAAAATTCTGTGGGAAATGTGAACCAATATAAAGAACGGAGTCTCGAAGCCCATCAAGAGTTAGAGAAAGCCTGTGCTCCCACTGTCATATGTTCCACAAGAAGACCAAGCTGCCCAACTGCCCCAAATAAAGAATCCAGGAAGTCTTATGCAGGCTCCCTAATTGTCTCTTCAGACACTGTGAGCTTTAATGGGTAAAGGACAGTTGATTCTATGACTTCTTTTCTGAAGTCCTTGATCCCTTTGGTTCATCCCTCTCCCTCTCATTAGCAGAATCTTGGTCTAAAGTTTGGCTGAGGGTCTCTGTCTCTATTTCCATCAGTTGCTAGATGAGGCCTTTTTGAAGACAATTGGGCAAGGAATCAATCTTTGTGTACTGTAAATATTATTAGGCATTATTTCATTGACATTTTTTCTCTAGTTGTCTGATTTTATCCTAGGTCTCTGGGGTTCTGGTGCTCCCGCAAGTAGGTCCTGCTACTCCAGGTAGTTTAGGATCATAGGGTGGACCAGCTTTGATTGGCCACTACCGTAACTTCTAGGCCACCCTTATTCAAACATGTCTCATTGGCAGAACTGACTATAGTCAAAGGTGCATTTGAATACTTTCATAATTTCAGAATTACATGTGGAGCTGGTATGCCATGTTCATTTAAGGGTCTGAATAAGGGACATTGTGAATTCAAGCACAGCCTTGGCTACACAGTGAGACTTTCTCTAAGAAACACAGTCACAAATCATTTCATGAATTCAGTATCTTTAGATATCTGATTTTTTTAAAATAAATTATGGAATTGATTGGTTTTGGCACAAATTGGCCACTATTGAGAAATTACTTTAAAAATGAACTTCAATAGATTGGAGGAAAAGAAAACAGAGAATAGACATAAAAATAGCTAAGATAGCCAGGCCGTAGTGGCTCACGCATTTAATCCGAGCACTCAGGAGGCAGAGGCAGGTAGATCTCTGTGAGTTCAAGATCAGCCTGGTCTACAAGAGCTAGTTCCAGGACAGCCTCCAAAGCCACAGAGAAACCCTGTCTTGAAAATCCAAAAAAAAAAAAATTTAAGATGTGTTATGTCATTCTTTCTCTGAAACAGAAGGAAATTTTATCATCAGATATGTCTTTTCCTTTACAGAAGTTCCTTCAGGACAAAGTTAATCAAGACAGTAACTGGATTGGATTATCATATGATACAGGAAAAAGCAAATGGCAGTGGATTGACAATGGCCCCTCTTACCTGTGAGTTTCCTTAACACTCACACATTAATAGTGGTACATGAGATGGGAGGATATCATATGATATGTGTTACCATTATTAGTTAATGAGTAATGATATTTTGGTCAATGGCTTAGCAGAGTAAAGCCACATGGAAAATCTGAACAGATTTAGAGAGAGATGCCATGTAGCTGCTGAAGGAGAAACATATTGCACCAGTAACCTGTGTGCTAGGTTCATTTGTCATCAGTTGAGTGAAGTAATTTTCTTAAGGTGTTCACAGAAACCTTTCAGGATGGCATGGTCTATCATAGCTTATTTGGATAGAAGCAATCCATAGAGTCTCATCCTCTGTGAAAACAAAAGAAGACCCTCTCCAAAGCATCATATCCTTAGACCCAAATTCTGAAATCATAATACACTTATGATATCCATTCTGGTTTATCTTGGCAGCCCATATAATGAAATGTCTGTCTGTACTTAGATCCTTCACAGTCTAAAATTTTAAAGAAAACACAATAAAATACATAATCCAAACCCACTGTGAATTTTCCATTTTTACATGGCTTAATTTTCTTTATTTCTTTTAATCTATACCTATCTGTACTCTGTCTCTTTAAAGACTTTACCCTTTTTTTTAAGACATTAACTTTATTCTTTATATCTTTTTCTTCTCTCTCCCAAGCCTACATACACTCATCTGACATTGTGACCCATTTACTGTGAATCTGTAATTTTTTTACTGTCCAGGAACATTTTTGATTTGTGCCTTTAAATTGCTAAGCACTTAAGAATCTAAGCTGTGACATTTCTAGGTCACTAACAGGTACTGCAGGCTTGCCCTGCCCAGACCAACATTGATCCGCTTGTGACTCTGAACCAGTTGTAGATGCCCCAATGGTACAGAGGAACTTTGGGTGACTGTCCAGGCAGTGAAATATTTCTGTCATTTCTAGAGTTTTGGAAGTTGCTTACTTCTTGTTTACTTAGGGAATATTATACCCTTCTGGGGTCTTTGATGGAGGTGAAGAATACATAGATAGTTATAGTTAGCCTTAGTTATGATAAAAGATCAAGTAGATATAAATATTGTAACTGTAATTCTTGCTTTATAACTGTTTTGTTATATGTAATTTTGCTATGTTAAAGTTAAAGCCTTCCTTTTTGTTTAAACAGAAAATGGGGAAATGATGGGGGAGGGTCATCTGTCTACATGTTACTTTCATTGATAAATAAAGAACGTGCCTTGGCCCTTTGATAGGACAGAAAATTAGGTAGGTGTAGTAAACAGAACAGGATGCTGGGAGGAAGAAGGCAGTGAGGCAGATGCCATGCCTCTCCTCTCTGAGACAGATGAAGGTTAAGATCTTTCCCAGTAAGCCACCACCTCGTGGTGCTACACACATTATTCGAAATGGGTTAATCCAGATGTGAGAGTTAGCCAATAAGAGGCTACAGATAATGGGCCAGGGAGTGTTTAAATGAATACAGTTTCCATGTAATTATTTTGGGTAAAGCTAGCCAGTGGCAGGGAGCTGTGCGACAGGAAGCAGCCCACAGCTCCTTCTACATTTATTGTTTATTTAAGTAATATTATATCCTTCTGGAGTTTTTGATGGAGTTGAAGAATTTATAGATATAGTTTTCCTTAGTTAGCATAAAAGATAAAATAGATAAAGATATTACAACTGTAATTTTTACATGATAACTGTTTTGTCGTATGTAATTTTACTATGTTATAGTTAAAGCCTTACCTTTTGTTTAAACAGAAAAGGGAAAATGGTGTGGGATGTCCTTCTGTCTATGTGTTACTTTTATGGTTAACTAATAAAGAACTGCTTTGAGGCTATGCCAAGGAAGAACAGAAGTAGGCAGAGAAAGCTAGGCTGTATGAAGGGAGAAAGAAGGATAGAGTTAGAGAGAAGTGATGGAGACACTAAAGACAGATGCTGGGAACTTTAGCTGGTAAGCCACCATCATGTGGTGATACTCAGATTAATAAAAATGGGTTAAATTAATATAAGAGTTAGCCAATAAGAAGCTAGAGCTAAGTGGCCAAGCAGTGACTTAATTAATACAGTTTCTCTGTGATTATTTGGGAACTAGTGGCCCTTTTCCTACAATACCTGTTTAAATGTGTGCAAAGGCATTTCTTTCATTTTACATGGCATTCTTCATTTTGTATGAAACACATGGGTAAGAACAAGATGCATATCACATATTTTGATCAAGTGTTACACAGGGAAGATAAATAGTCTAGAAGATAGCTGATAGTAATGTAATACTTAACACACATTAGGACTATACGTTCTATGATGTGCAGAGCAGAAACAAGTCAAAAGCTTGGAAAGACATGATATGACTGGATCATGTTGACAGATACAATGAGCATGCATATCTAAAACTATCACTTGACTTTTATGTAGTTAATGTATATTATTGGTTCAAACCCCTGCTAAAACCTCAGCTGTAGAAGGAGCTGCAGGCCACTTCCCACAACAAAGCTCCCAGCCACAGGCTAGCTTTACCCAAAATAATTACACAGAAACTGTACTCATTTAAAAACTGCCTGGCCCATTAGTTTCAGCCTCTTACTGGCTAATTCTCACATCTTCCTTTAACCCATATTTTGTAATTTGTGTAGCACCATGAAGTAGTGGCTTACCGGGAAAGATCTTAACCTGCATCCATCTTGGAGAGGAGAGCTATATCATCTGCCTCCTTGCCTTCTTCCTCCCAGCATTCTGTTCTGTTTACTCTGCTTACCTAATTTTCAGTCCTATCAAAGGGCCAAGGCAGTTTCTTTATTAACCAATGAGAGTAACACATAGACAGATGATCCTACTTCATTACTCAGCCTAAGTAGGAATCTTATTTCTGCAGGTTTTTTACAGGATTATATTAATTAATTTCTTTTTGACTTTTGGTTTTGCTACATAATCCAGATTGAACTGGAACTCACAGTCTTTCCATTTTTAGCACATTTACAAATTGCTATGTCTTCTAATTTTTTAATATTTTTTTTATTTTGCAGCATTTAATATTTTCTTCTTTAGAAAGGGGGAGTTATGCCCTCTAATCTATCATCCTTCAGAAATCAGGGTTGCTATGCATGCAGAGAATTCAGTAGATTACTATGCTTCAGTGAAGGCCCTTTGTTTTGTGGTGGGAGGTGGGGGAAAATAGGAAAAACAGCCCAAAACATTAGTTACAAACCCTCATCTGTGACTGTACTACAAATATTCCTTTTTTTCCCTAAGCCACAAGCAAATGAGGACTTGTTCCATGAGCTACACACTATTGTTTCTACATAGCCATTAACTGACAAAATGAAAGTAGGAAAAAAGATTTAGCATAAAATAATTCCTTAGAAATATTGAAAATCAGTTTTATGTCATGCCCAAAAGTAGTGAGCATCAGATAAGAGGAATTTTGGTATGACCAAGAGACCATTTCTTATTAATGAGCTTAGAGATAAAACATTTTAGTGATGAAATTATAAGCAATAGTTCCCACATTCTTCATATAGAATAGTATAGTAATGTTGACCAAGGTTTCTGTCCCACCAGGTCCCACAATCATTCAGTCCCAAAGAAATAACACAGAGGTCAACATTAATAATAAACTGATTGGCCTATTACCTCAGGCCTCTTATTAACTCTTATAATTATATTAGCCCATAATTCTTGTCTGTGTTAGCCACACGGCCTGGTACCTTTTTCAACCAGGCTGTCACATCTTACTTCCTCTGTGTCTGGATGATGACTGCAGACTGACTCTCTCCTCTTCCCAGAATCCTTGGTGTACCAACTTTGCTTCCTGCCTGGTCACCCCGCCTATACTTCCTGCCTGACTACTAGTCAAACAACATTTATTTAAAATAAAGAGATAAGATACAGATCATTGACCAACATAATAATAGTTTCCATATTCTTCATATGTTCTCTGTATAGAATTTACAAACCATGATATTTCAGTGACAGCTCAAAATTAAACAATTGCCCATTATTTTGTTCTTTAGTGACTTGAAAATAGCAAATTTAAGTCATAAAACCGGAAGATGTGCATTTTTATCTAGAACAAGACTAGATGATACTAAGTGTGAAAATCGTTATCCCTGTATCTGTGAGATGAGAATGGATAAATTACCCAATTTGCCCTCAAGCAAAAAGTAAAGGTAAAATGGGAAGTGTAATTCTTTTCTGCTTCCTGTAATAATCTGTGATTCCTTATGAAAAAGTGTTTTGATTCCAGGATTTTATCCTCTGTGCAAATGGAGAGATGTGCTGGAAGAGGTTGAAAACATTCTTCTGAATCTGATTTGACAGAGCAGAGGCCATCTTTCTTCCTGGAGGAGTACATCTTCTCAGATACATGGACACCCCATTCCCCCAAGCCCCTGAAGAATCTTTACTATTTTCTTACATACCCATAGAACTAAATAAAGAACCCTAATAAACAGTCTGAATTTTCATTATCAATAGGATAACTCATCTTAATTAAAAGTGCAATTAAGAACTACAATGTAGTTTTGGGCTTCAATTTCTTAGTTGTTAGTTTGTTTCTATTCTGTTTTGTGTATTTTGTTTCTTTAAAAGGTTTCTTCATTGGTTCAAATTTGGTGAACAATTACAAGGATAGTTCAAGGAACTGCTGACTCTATTTTTTTTCTAAGACATCAGTTGTTCTACCCACTCTTCTTTAATCCATCTATCATTAGTTGAGGTTTTATAGAGATGGTGGTAATAATTGAAGATGGCTAGATGTAGTGGTTTACACATGTAAGCTTAGCAACTAGGAGGTTAAGACAAGATTGCTGGGGGCCAAAATGAATACAGTGAGAGCCTATGTCATAGAACCAAACAAACCAAGTAAAATTGAGTCAGAAATGTTCCTAAATATTTTCAAGGGAAAACCATTTATCTTATACAACCGTATCCAAATGATCACACTCAGGACATCTAACATTGATGCAGTAATTTATTCTTATCTAGGATCTGTATACTCATTCACTGATTGTATAATGTCACTCTGGGTATTTCCTCTGTATTCAGGTTCACAAACCTTCAGTGCTGATGTCATTTTAGTATCTGTTAGTCCTGAATAGTTTTGTTTGATATAGATTAAAATTAATCTACATACAAAATGAATAGTATTTCTATTAGATAGATGCCAAAATGCACCATTGAGAATATTTGGGTATTTTGTTTAAAGGAAACTTACCACTCATGAAGAGTATTGGCCACTACCTGTGAAATCATTAGTACTACCACATTAAAGACTATGGTGTGGTATAAAGAGTTATGCAACAGACTAAAACTGTCTCATGCATTTTCAAAAATTACATTCTTAAAAATCTGATATTGTACATTATTTATTCTAAGCACTAAGACATCATTATTTCTGCATACAGTCACTGTAAATATTGTTGAAATAGTTTGCATGCTTTTTTATAATCAAATTCAAATTCAGTGTGTATTACATATTCACGGCATCTCTACATCTAGACCAGGCACATCCCAGGTACCCAGAGGCTGTGCGTGACCAAGAGCCACCATATTGAATAAGCAGCTCTGAGTGATAGTCAATGCAGTTTATGCCTACACTTAATTTATGCAGATTACTATTGTGGCAATGTGTTCTATAAACATCTCACAAAGGCTTATACTTTCTTTTCTCCTGTATCTCAGCCTGTAACTATTTTTTTATAACTCTACCTTTAAAACCAAGTCTTACATGCAATCTTATATAATTTTTTGAGATAGTGTCTTTCTATATAGCTCTGGATACCCTGGAACTCACTGTGGATTCTGGGTTGGCTTCAGAGTAATAGAGATCTATCTGTCTCTAGCTTCCTAATGCTGTAATTAAAGGGGTTAGCCACACCCAGCCCTAAATCATATTTTTCTTCATGATTAGATTACACATATTGTGTATGAGCACACTTTTCTTCCTAAAGTAATCATCTATTCATGTTCTGAATTGCTTGCAAGTTCCTTAACAGTCTCCTTCTTCAGAATGACTAAATCTTATTTCATTGGAAGAAAGAGAAACACAAACTGTAGAAGTTGATGATGTTAATGTTCAGAGAGCTGAACACATATCCCTGGCCAGGCTAGGCTACACCTTAGGGAAAGATTATGGTAACAGACACCATCCCTTGACAAGATGCAACCGCAATCTATAGGTAGAATTTGGACTGTGTGAAAATGAGTTCTACATAAAATGAACAAAGTAGGGAATGGAAAAAATATTTCTTTTTAAAAATATTCAGACAGGAAGTACAGGCAGGGAAATAAGAACAGGAGAATTCTGGGAGGGAGGAAGTCTATTCTTCACCAGTTCTATCCAGACACGGAAGAAGGAAGATTTGATTACCCCACTGAAAGTGGTACCAAGCCATGTGGCTAACATAGAAAAGAATAATGGGTTAACATAAATTATAAGAGTTAATAAGAAGCCTGAACTAATGGGCCAATCCGTTTGTCATTAATATAGAGTTCTGTGTGATTTATGTGGAGCTAAATGGTTCTGGGACCTAATGGGAGGACAGAAACCAGACAGGACAGAAACTTCAGGCAACAGTTACCTGCCCACTGGTGTGTGGCCTCTTGTATTATATATGCCAATGTAGAGCATGCCTCAGGCCTCTTTTTTCCAGCTGCGGGATCCAGTTTCTGATCTCCATTCAAGCAAAGGATTCAAATTTGTGAGTCTACCCCTAAATAAATAACCATATATTTCTCAATTCTGAGCTAGTACGGGATTTCTTTTAAGTATCCATCATCATTTGGCCATCACATGGATTCAGACTCCATGCCTATCAGGTGGACGGCCTAATAACCTAGCCAGTCCATGGCCCAGACAGTCTCCCTACCATCCCTGCTTGGCTTGCTTTTACCTAAGATTTTTTTTGTAAAGTCCCACCACAGCAGAGTGTACTGCATGTGAAACTTGGAAATTTCCCAAGTTCGCACATGACTGCCATGTTCCCTGGTGCGGTTCCTTGCCATATGGCAACATGTAAAGCTCTTGTTACTGCTCCCTGCCTGTGGGTTCTGGTTTTCTTGCTCTGTGTATGGAATTGATTTAATTGCTTTTTATTTGTCAAGCAAAACGTATTTCTCAGTATTTGACCAGTACCAAGGAGGAAAACTAAAGTGGTTCTGAACCTGAAGCAGCCCAGGATCATTTCTGTCACCACTGGTTGCATTGCTTCTAATCAAAACTCTGCAACCATAACATCTACTGGACAATGATGATTACAGTTTACCAAATCATACAACAGGTAATTAATAAATCAATATGTCAGACTACATTAATATTGAAACTTTTAGTAACCTTTTTGCTAATACTATAGATTGTATTATGTGAACCATATTTGGTTAAGATGATACTTCAAATTGTTGGGGATTGGGACTCAGTTTTCCTCACCATTTCTATCATTAAGAAAGAATATGGCACTTTTAGGAATGATACAGTCTTTAGATACAAACAATGAACAGCTAGTTGACAGGATTAATACCATTGAAAATCAAAAGTTACCAGACAAAATTAATACTATTCAAAAGATAACATTAATTTGATGAACAAAATTGAATCCATATCTAAGAGTACTAAAACGTTATCTGAAAGAATTAATACTGTTGAATTTGACAGTCAAAATTTGTAAAGAAGTTATGATAAATTAGCAGATAAACAATCTCTCCAGGATGGCAATCTACACACTATTCAAATAATGTCCAAGGATGAGATGTTATAATTAAAGGAGAAACTTCAAACCTTGGTCTCACATGTGCAGAATGAGGACCAGAGGCTTTGTGCCTCAATGAAATTACTAGAAATATATACAGGCCAGGAGATTCAGGCTTTACAGAAGACAATAGGAAAAAGATTTGAAATAATTGAGGAAATTATTGGAGCTGATGAACAGGAAGAAAAAAAAAGGACAGATTTCAACATCACCAGTAGCTTTCAGAGTTGACATAACCAGGTTTTTAGCTTCTTACCCTTTAATCTACTCTGACAAAGCATAAAGTTCTAAAGGCCCAAAGTGATCCAAAGAAGGTAGATGGATACCTATAGAAATGAATAATCTAAAAGAAATTAAGCAAGTTGTTGTAACTTATGGTTTGCATTCCACATTTGTTAGAGAGATGATAAAGATATTGTCTTCTAGCATTAAAACAATGCCCCCAAATTGGATTCAGTTAGTTTCGGCAGTCATTGATGATGGACCTCAAATAATGTTTAAAATTTGTTTCGGAAAAGAGGCAAAAGTTTTGGAACAACAGGGAAAAGGAAAAGGCCTTGAGACTTCACAAGATCAAAGTATTGGTAAAGACCTATATGCTGACCCACAAGTTCAAGCTCTTTACAATGGACAAATCTTGTCCCTATGCCACAAAGCAGCCTTAAATACTTGGGATGGGATTCAAGAACTAAGAAAAAGAAATGATACTTGGGCCTTTAAAGTTTAGATCAGCACCTATGGATTAATGGATCCTGCAAATAATGAACATTGAGACATTTGTCTATAATACTGAATCTTGTGTAGGAGAAGAATGAGGTGACATCAAAATATGTTTTAATTGTGGTATAGTTTTATCCCTTGCTTTTTCAGTCACAGTCCACTATCATATCATCTGCAAATAACGAAAGTTTAACTTCTTCCTTTCCAATTCGAATCACCTTGATCCCCTTATGTTGTCTTATTACTATTGCTAAAACTTAAAGCACTATATTGAAGAGTTATGGACAGAGTAGACAGCCTTGTCGTGTTCCTGATTTAAATGGGATGGCTTTGAGTTTCTCTCCGTTTAGTTTGATGTTAGCTGTCAGTTTGCTGTAAATAGCTTTTATTATATTTAGGTATGACCCTTGTATCCCTAATCTCTCTAAGACTTTTATCATAAAGGGATGTTGAATTTTGTCAAAAGCTTTTTCAGCATCTAATGAAATGATCATATGGTTTTTTCTTTCAGTTTATTTATATGATGGATTACATTGATAGATTTTCGTATGTTGGACCAGCCTTGCATCTCTGGGATGAAGCCTACTTGATCATAATGGATAATTTTTCTAATGTGTTCTTGGATACGGTTTGCCAGTATTTTGTTGTGGATTTTTGCATCGATGTTCATGAGTGAGATTGGCCTGTAATTCTCTTTCTTGGTCGAGTCTTTGTGTGGCTTTGGTATCAGAGTGACTGTAGCTTCATAAAAGGAATTTGGCAATGACTCTTCTGTTTCTATATTGTGAAATACCTTAAGGAGTATAGGTATTAGGTCTTCTTGGAAATTCTGGTAGAATTCCGCATTGAAACCGTCTGGTCCTGGGCTTTTTTTGGTAGGGAGGTTTTTGATAACAGCTTCTAATTCTTCGCGACTGACAGGTCTATTTAGATTGTTCACCTGGTCCTGATTTAACTTTGGTATATGGTATTTATCTAAAAAAGTGTCCATTTCTTTTACATTTTCCAGTTTTGTGGCATACAGGCTTTTGTAGTAAGATCTAATGATTCTCTGAATTTCTTCTATGTCTGTGGTTATGTCCTCCTTTTCATTTCTGATTTTATTAATTTGCAAATTCTCTCTCTGCCGTTTGATTAGTTTGGATAGGGGTTGATCAATCTTGTTGATTTTTTCCAAGAACCAGCTTTTTGTTTCATTGATTCTTTGGATTGTTTTCTGTGTTTCTATTTTGTTGATTTCAGCCCTCAGTTTGACTATTTCCAGTCTTATTCTACTCCTAGGTGAGTCTGCTTCTTTTTTTTTTCTAGAGCTTTCAGGTGGGCTGTTAAGTCTCCAATGTATGCTCTCTCCGTTTTCTTTAAGTGGGCACTAAGGGCTATGAACTTTCCCCTTAGGACTGCTTTCAAAGTGTCCCATAAGTTTGAGTATGTTGTTTCTTTATTTTCATTGAATTCGAGGAAGACTTTAATTTCTTTCATTATTTCTTCTTTGATCCAGGTGTGGGTCAATAGTTGACTGTTCAGTTTCCATGAGTTTGTAGGCTTTCTGGGGGTAGCATTGTTGTTGAATTCTAACTTTAGTCCATGGTGATCTGATAAGACACAGGTGGTTATGGATATTTTTTTGTAACTGTGGAAGTTTGCTTTGTTACCGAGGATGTGGTCAATTTTCGAGAAGGTTCCATGAGCTGCAGAGAAGAAGGTATATTCTTTCCTATTTGGGTGGAATGTTCTATAGATGTCTGTTAAGTCCATTTGATTCAATACCTTCATTAATTCTCTTATTTCTCTGTTAGGTTTCTGTCTGATTGACCTGTCCATTGGTGAAAGAGGAGTGTTGAAATCTCCTACTATTAGTGTGTGCGGTTTGATGGCAGCCTTGAGTTTTAGTAATGATTCTATTACATATGTGGGTGCTTTTATATTAGGGGCATAGATATTCAGGATTGAGACCTCATCCTGATCAATTGTTCCTGTTATGAGTATAAAATGTCCCTCTCCATCTCTTCTGGTTGACTTAAGTTTGAAGTCAACTTTGTTAGAAATTAGTATGGCCACACCTGCTTGTTTCTTAGGTCCATTTGCTTGATAAACCATTTCCCGTCCCTTTACTCTAAGTAGGTGCCTGTCTTTGTGGTTGAGGTGTGTTTCTTGTAAACAGCAGAATGTTGGATCCTGTTTGCGTACCCAATCTCTTAGCCTGTGCCTTTTTATAGGTGAGTTGAGTCCATTGACATTAAGGGATATTAATGACCAGTGGTGGTTAACTCGGGTCACTTTTTTAGTCATAAAGATTGTGTGTTTGCCTTCTTTTAGTTGTGCTGGTGAAGAGTGTCTAGATGTTTGATTTATTGTGGTCATTGTTGGTCTCCTTGGTTTGTGATTTTCCTTCTATTACTTTCTGTAAGGCTGGATTTGTGGCTACGTATTGTTTAAATTTGTTTTTATCCTGGAAAATTTTGTTTTCTCCATTTATAGTGAATGAAAGCTTGGCTGGGTATAGTAGTCTGGGCTTGCATCCATGTTCTCTTAGCTTCTGCAGTACATCTATCCAGGACCTTCTGGCTTTCATGGTTTCCATAGAGTAGTCAGGTGTAAGTCTGATAGGTTTACCTTTATAAGTAACTTGACCTTTTTCCTTTGCAGCTCTTAATATTCTTTCTTTATTCTGGATGTTTTGTGTTCTGATTATTATATGGCGAGGAGATGTTTTTTTTTTTTTTTTTTTGGTCCAGTCTATTCGGTATTCTGTATGCTTCTTGAACATTCAAAGGAATATCTTTCTTTAGGCTGGAAAAGTTTTCTTCTATAATTTTATTAAATATATTTTCTGAACCATTGAGCTGTACTTCTTCTCCTTCTTCTATCCCAATTATTCTTAGGTTTGGTCTTTTTATTGTGTCCCATACTTCCTGAATGTTTTGTGATGAGAATTTGTTGGTTTTGCTGTTTTCTTTGATCAGTGTGTTAATTTTCTCTATGGTATCTTCAGTGTCTGACATTCTTTCTTCTATCTCTTGTAATCTGTTGGCAGTACTTGTCTCTCTAGTTCCTGTTTGTTTACCCAGATTTTCCATCTCCAACCATGCTCGGTTTGTGTTTTCTTCATTACTACCATTTCATTCTTCAGGTCTTGAACCACTTCCCTTACCTGTTTGATTGCTTTTTCTTGTTTCTCTTGGTTTTCTTGGGTATCTTTGAGCGATTTATTCATTTCCTCTACCTTTTTGTTTGTAATCTCTAATTGTTTATGGCAGTTTTTCACCTCCTGTTTAAGGTCTTCTATTATTTTCAAATAATTCACTTTTGAGTCGATTTCTTCTAATTCTTCTGGAGTAGGGTGTACAATTCTTCTTGTTTCGGGATCCTTGGGTTCTGGTGATAACATGTTGCCTTTCAGGTTGTTGGAGGAATTCTTGCATTGGCGCCTTTCCATCTCCTCCTTCAAATGAAGCCAAGAGAGGCCTGGCTTCTTGGTCCAGTCTTTGCTGTGACTGAGTCTCTGGATGTATCTCTTCAGTGTCGAGGCAGGGACCGTCCTGCTGAGCTTGAACTCCTCAGTACCCACACATGGACGACCATCCAGATGGAACTCCTCAGCACCACACTGGGTGGGTTGTGGATGCAAGCCCAATGCCTTTCCTGGTGCCCGGATTGGATCTCCTTGCTGCTTGGGTGGCTCGCAAACAAAGAGCCTACCTTGCTTGCTGCAGGCAGGCCACCTAGACAAAGGAGCTACTACCCTCCTGGATGCCCTCCCAATTCGGACCTTGTCCCAGCGCCCAAACAGGCTGAGCTGAAAGATGTTGTGTGGTTCAAAGAGGGGAGAGAGTCAGACGGAGTGGGGGAGGGCCGTGGATGCAAGCTGGGTGGGATAGGAAGAAAGAGGAGTTATCGAGCATTATAGCCCCTGCAAGCTGACCAGGAAGTGTAGGAGGGGTGAGGAACGACTGCGTTCCCTGTCTCGGGCTGCTGCCGTGGTCAGAAACTCACTCACCCCAGCGATGTCACTCCTGGTACCTGGATCTGATCTCCCTGCTGCTTGGGTGTCTTGCGAACAAAAAAGGTACAACAGCTTTCTTAACTTCATTTAGATCAACCATTCCTATAGGTATCCATCTACCTTCTTTGGATTGTTTTAGTCCTTTAGAACTTGATGTTTTTTGAGAGTAGATTACAGGGTAGGAAGCTAAAACACTGGGTAAGTCATCTCTGACAGCTACTGGCAATGTTGAATCCTGTCCTCCGTCTTTTTTTTTCTTTTCATCAGCTCCAATAATTTCCTCAATTATTTCCAATCTTTTTACTATTGTCTTTTGTAGAGCCTGAATTTCCTGGCCTATATATATTTCTAGTAATTTCACTGAGGCACCTAGTCTCTGGTCCTCATTCTGCACATGTGAATTCCAAGGTCTGAAGTTTCTCCTTTAAAGATAAAATCTCATCCTAGGACATTACTTGAATAGTGTGCAGATTGCCTTCCTGGAGAGATACTCTATCCTGCTAACTTATCATAACTTTTTAACAAATTTTGGTGGCGCACGCCTTTAATCCCAGCACTGGGGAGGCAGAGGCAGGCGGATCTCTGTGACTTCGAGACCAGCCTGGTCTACAAGAGCTAGTTCCAGGACAGGCTACAAAACCATAGAGAAACCCTGTCTTGAAAAAACAAACAAACAAAAAAACAAACAAACAAAAACAAATTTTGATTGTCAAATTCAACAGTATGAATTCTTTCAGATAAGTTCTTAGTACCCTTAGATATGGATTCAATATTGTCTGTCAAATTAATGTTAGCCTTTTTAATAGTATTAATTTTTTCAGGTAACTTTTGATTTTTGATGGTATTAATCCTGTCAAATAGTTGTTCATTATTTATCTGTAAATACTGTATCATTCCTAAAAGTGTCATATTCTTCATTAATAATAGAATATGAAGGAAAAACCTGAGTCCCAATACCCAATAAACTGAAGTATCACCATAACCATATCAGCCTTGCATAATAAAATCCATAGTATTGGCAAAAAAGTTACTAAAAGTTTCAATATTAATGTAGTCTGACACATTGATTTATTAATTACCTGTTGTGTGATCCATTAAACTGCAATCTTTATTGTCCAGCAGATGTGTTTGCAGAGTCACTGTGGTGACAGGAATGATCCTGAGCCATTTTAGTTTTCCACCTTGGTACTGGTTAAATACTGGGAAATATGCTTTACTCGACAAATTAAAAGCAATTAAATCAATTCCATACATGGAACAAGAAACCTAGATCACATGGGTAGAGAGCAAAAACCGAAAGTTACACAAGTCACCAAGCGACAAGGAACAATGCCAGAAAACCATGTAGGGAATGTGACAGTTGTGCTTGTGCTTGGGAAATTTCCAAGTTTCCACACACAGTAAACGCCACTGTGGCTGGAGTTCTACAAAAAACTGCTTAGGTAAAAGCAAGCCAAGTGGGCAGGGTTGGGAAACTGTCTGGGCCATGGACTGGCTAGGCCTGTAGGCCATCTACCCGGTAGGTGTGGAGTCTAAATCCACATGGGTGCCAGATGAAGAAGGATACTTAGACAAAATCCCATACTAGGTCAGAATTGAGAACTAGATGGTTATTTATTTAGGGGTAGACTCACAAATCAGAATCCTCTGCTGGAACGCAGATCAGAAACTGTATCCTGTAGCTGGACAAGAGGCAGGATGTATTTTCTACATTAGCATAAATCTTATAAGAAGGCACAGTCTAGTGGTCGGGTAACTACTGGCTGTAGGACTTCCTATATCAGGTTAATTTAAGCTGTAAGAGCTTGTTAATAATAAGACTGAGCTAAAAGACCCAATATTTTAAAATTAATATAAGCTTCTCTGTGCTTCTTTGAGACTGAATGGTTGTGGGACCAGGAGGGACAGAAACTTTTGTTTATACATTATAATCTTGTAACAATTGTGAACAGTGCCATCCTATCTACCTAATAACTATTTGCTGATTATTTTTCACTTAAGTGGTACCACTAGAGTTTATATTATTTATTTATTTATTTATTTATTTATTTATTTTTAGTCAGGTATTCAGACAGCTGCTGGCTTTGTTCATTGCAGGTCCTGGTTAGTACCCTGTTTGCCATGACCAATGTTGGTGCTGCACTCAGTGGCTCACCTTGTGTCACAGAACTCATAAGTTGGAGGGAGGAGGATCAAGAGTCCAGGCCCGTCTCAGCTACATAGTCAATTCTGGGTCATTCTGAACTAATTCAGCCTATTCACCAGAAGCAAACAAAAACCATTAAAAGGAAGAGAGTTTTGAGGAGGATAAGCTGAATCTTCTGACTCCAGAGATAATATGGGATTGCCCTCTGCATGCTATGAATACCACTGGTTAATTAAGAAGCAGTTTTAAGCCTGTGATAGGGTAGAGTGGAGCTAGGTGGGGAAAACTAAAAGTAAATTACAGTGGAGTCAAGAGAAGCCGTGTAACCCCGCCACAGACAGGTGCTGGAACTTCACCTATAAGCCACAGCCTCATGGCAATACACAGATTAATGGAGGAGGGTTAAAGATATGAGTTAACCAGAAATATGCTTAATCTATTGGCCAAAGAGTATTGCAAATAATATGGTTTCTATGTGATTATTTCAGGGCTGAACAGCCAAGTACAAATAAGTGGCCTCTTTACAACACACAGAAGATGCAGTGGAGTTAAAGAGCTACTTATGGTCTCTCTTCTGAACTATGATATAGTGAGAGGACAGGGACAAAAGAGAAAAATCCTTATGGATTGGTGTAACTGTGTTTTCCATAAGTAAATTTTATCCTTGGGTTTTGAGGGCCCAGATATCTGTCTGAATCCTCCAACCCATTCTGAGTTCCCGAGGGACCTTTCTCATCTCCCCACTCTCAATGTTTGTGGCCCAGCAAGGACTATGTGAGTAGGCATGATAATGCAAAGAGTTATAACACATGTGATTGTAGATAATAGGACACATGGGGTGGTTACTGACACAGGAAATCTCAAAATAGTGCTTTTTTGGTTTTTATAAGCTGTGAAGTTTACCATATTTCAGTATTATGAAAAGGCTGCCTTGAGACAAATACTAAGAGGTTTGAAGCTGATCAGGACCATGCAGTCTTCCTTGAGAGGACAGTGATTCAGCCGACTCTGTCTGTGGGAATGTGGCTACTGCACGTGTCCTTCACCTCAGCCTGGGACAGGACGAACAGCATATAGCTGTAAAATAATGATGGCACTGAGGTCTGAGGGTCCTACTAGAAGGTTGGAACATCAAACTAAGATTGAATCTGTCTCAACATAAAGGAATAGGCAGTTGTGCTTTCTCAAATAAAGGCATTTACATTGAGCAAATCTGAAAGATGAACATATATTTGAGTGTGTATGTGCGGGGTTTTTAGGGACAAAAAATTTAGAATACAAAATTCAAGGAAAGAAAGTCTTTCTTCAAGTTCCTCATCTGTTTTATTAATTTGCTGAGATGAATTTTGATATTTTATATCTTGTTCTGAACTTTAACCAAAGAACCTCAGTGGGAATGTCTATCAATTATGTTTGATGTGATATTATCTTCTAATGAAAATTGTGCTTACTAATACTTTCCCTTTTTTGAGAGCTTAGTTGTACAGTACTCAGAGGAAACTGCTGCTCTTTGACTTGGTCTCCTCATGTCTATGTCCACAATCAAAAATTGCCCACTCTGTGTTCAGTTATTGTTAGCTGACTCCTTCATTAAGCACACAGGTAGGCATCTCCTGTTCATGCTTCAGTCATAATAATGAACAAAACAGATCTGGTGTTCTTGCTCACAGACTTTGCCTGATGTTAGAGGAAGTATACAATATGTAGAAAACATAAGGAAACATGCCCTGCATGTGGTTAGTCCCAGTGGTAGGTATAAGAAGAGATAAGAATGGAAAAAGGTCTCAGCACCATTAACATTTCAGTGAGAGTGTGACACAAATGCCTGGTTCTGATGACAACAACATGGATTTCCTAGAGTAGCAGTGGATCTCTCAGTTCCTCTCTTTGGCTCATCTGTCATCCCCATCCTGTTCTTCCAAACACCTTCACTCTATGACAAGTCAGGTAGAAAACCTAGACCATACTGTGGCTTAGAGAAGTTTCTTCAGGCTAGAAAAGCATAAAAAATGTTCTTTAGAAATCTAAGTGCCTCTGTCAATATTCCTGATGGCCATTATTCCAACCCTAGAGACTAGATGACACACTCTCTAGATAATCATGTGAAAAAAAAAACAGGTTTGAAGATTCAATGTTTTGCTCAAATTTATGTGGTTAGGAACAATTGGAATTTTGGACTTTAAATCTAATGTTTCATGTTGAATGAAAGCCTACTATCCATTTCCATTTTCAGGTTATGATTAAAATTTTTATTTGTGAAGATGATGTGGTGGCTCACACCTTTAATCCCAGCACATTTAAAGCAGAGGCAGGCAATCGCTATGATTTTGAGGACAGCCAATTCTACATAGCAAATTCCAGGCCAGCCAGGAGTACACAGTGAGACTCAGTCTCAAAGAAAACTAAACAAAAAGCTATTTTTAGATCTTACTAAATAACCACAACAAGCCTGAAAAGAAGTGAAGTTGTACTTCTTTTTTGCTGTGGTCAAAGACTTTGAGAATGATCGAATTTATCTAAAATCAGAGGACTTGTTGGTGTTTCTACTCATGTCTCTCCAGGTATAAACTCATGCTTGTGGCAAGCTAAAGTGCAGGCCCTTGTGAGTTCATTTTGAAACTATATTCTATGTATTCTGGAAGGCTTTATTTATACATCCAGAGTTAGTTACTTTGTGTCATTAAATAAATCAGAACAGAGAAAGTTACATATAATGGCAAATTTATCATACATTAGTGGCCACATCAGAGATGTGGTTACAGAAAGATGGAAGCTTTTCTATAGGTCATCAGATGAAGTTCCTTGCTTCCAGGTTGGTAGAAGTTAGTCGTCTGCTAAGCTGATAGCATTAAAATATTTCTTACCTATTGGTCACAGGATGTTAGTTCTGACACAGTGTGCAAAAAAAGGCTACTTAGGAGGCTAAACATAGCCTGTGATAAGGTAAATAGCCTCTAGATCTACAACGTCCCAACCTCTCCATTGCATTATAGTTTTAATCATCATTTGCCTTTGCTGACACAGTTTCTTTCCAGAAATCATCATTCACAAAACCATGAGCAAAACTCACATAGAAGAAAAATTCAACTTATCTCATCTCTAAAATTATCAATTGTGAATATTGTGTATAACAAATGGTAGACTATATAAATTAACAAGAGGGAGTATTATAATCTATACCATAGTTCCTTAATGCATATCTACTTTAATTCCTTGATTTTATGCATAAAATATCTAAGTATGTTCTAAAGTATATCATATGTAGTTTTTAAACTAACAACAACAAAGTATTATAAAACAAATTGAATGTTCAGCAGTAGATATTATCTAATTAATTCATGCAATGTACAACTGATTGATAATTGTATATTGCTTTAAAATCTTGTAAATCAATATTTATGAAATGTAGAAATGTGAACTGATTATTAGAAAATATTACCATCCCTGACTTTAAAATCTATTACAGAGCTACAGTAATGAAAACAGTGTGGTATTGGCATGAAAATAGAGAAGTCGACCAATGGAATCTTATAGAAGACCCGGATTTTAACACACAAACCTATGAACACCTCATTTTCGATAAAGGTGCTAAAAGTATACAATGGAAGAAAGAAAGCATCTTCAACAAATGGTACTGGCACAACTGGATGTCAACCTGTAGAAGAATGAAAATAGACCCATATCTATCACCATGCACAAAACTCAAGTCCAAATGGATCAAAGACCTCAATATCAATCTGAACACACTGAACCTGATAGAAGAGAAATTGGGAAGTACCCTACAACAGATGGGCACAGGCGATCGCTTCCTAGGTATAACCCCAGCAGCACAGTCATTAAGGGCAACATTGAATAAATGGGACCTACTGAAAACTGAGAAGCTTCTGTAAAGCAAAAGACACTGTCACTAAGACAAAAAGACAACCCACTGACTGGGAGAAGATCTTCACCAACCCCGCAACAGACAAAGGTCTGATCTCCAAAATATATAAAGAACTCAAGAAACTAGACTTTAAATTGCTAATTAACCCAATTAAAAAATGGGGCACTGATCTGAAGAGAGAATTCTCACCAGAAGAAGTTCAAATGGCCAAAAGGCACTTAAGGTCATGCTCAGCCTCCTTAGCGATCAGGGAAATGCAAATCAAAACAACATTGAGATATCATCTTACACCTGTCAGAATGGCTAAAATCAAAAACACCAATGATAGCCTTTGCTGGAGAGGCTGTGGAGAGAGGGGTACCGTCATCCATTGCTGGTTGGAATGCAAACTTGTGCAACCACTTTGGAAAGCAGTGTGGCGGTTTCTCAGGAAAATTGAGATCAACCTACCCATGACCCAGCAATGCCACTCTTGGGAATATACCCACGAGATGCCCGATCATATGACAAGGACATTTGTTCAACTATGTTCATAACAGCATTATTTGTAATAGCCAGATCCTGGAAACAACCTAGATGCCCTTCAATGGAAGAATGGATGAAGAAAGTGTGGAATATATACACATTAGAATACTACTCAGCGGTAAAAAACAATGACTTCACAAATTTTGCATGCAAATGGATGGAAATAGAAAACACTATCCTGAGTGAGGTAACCCAGACCCAAAAGGATGCACATGGGATGTACTCACTCATAATTGGTTTCTAGAGATAAATAAAGGTCAGTGAGTCTATAATATGATATCCTAAAGAAACTAAATAAGAAGGTGAACCCAAAGAAAAACATATAGCTATCCTCCTGGTTATGGGAAGTAGACTAGATTGCCGGGCAAATAATTGGGATCTTGGGGTGTGGTGGGAGGGGGGTAAGGGGAGAAGGGGAGAGAAATGTGAGAAGGGGAGGGTGGGGTGATCTTGGGGCAACGGGATGATTGGGATAAAGGAAGGTTGGTTAGGGGAGCAGAGAAGCACATATCTTAATTAAGGGAGCCATCTTAGGGTTGGCAAGTGACTTGGACCTAGAGGGGCTCCCAGGTGCCCAGAGCGATGTCCCCAGTTAGTTCCTGGGTCAGCTGAGGATAGGGAACCTGAAATGACCCTATCCTATAGCCATACTGATGAATATCTTGCATATCACCATAGAAACTTCATCTGGCGATGGATGGAGATAGAGTCAGAGACCCACACTGGAGCACTGGACTGAGCTCCCAATGTCCCAATGAGGAGCAGAAGGAGAGAGAATATGAACAAAGAAGTCAGGACCACAAGGGGTGCGCCCACCCATGGAGAAAGTGGGGCTGATTCTTTGGGATCTCACCAAGGCCAGCTGGACTGTGACTGAAAAAGCATGGGATAAAACCGGACTCTCTGAATTTGGCGGACAACGAGGGCTGCTGAGAAGCCAAGGACCATGGCACCGGGTTTTGATCCTACTTCATGTTCTGGCTTTATGGGAGCCTACCCAGTTTGGATGTTCACCTTCCTAGACCAGGACTGAAGGGGGAGGACTTTGGACTTTCCACAGGGCAGGGAACCCTGACTGCTCTTCAGGCTGGAGAGGGAGGGGGAGGAGTGGGGGGGAGGGGAGGAGGAGAGGGAGGAGTGGGAGGGAAATGGGAGGCGGGGAGGAGGCAGAAATTTATTTTTTTTTCCAATTAAAAAAAAGAAAAGAAAATATAAATCAAAAACATGGCATAAATTGGTGCAGTATTATGCAACTATAATTCCTGCACTGAAGAGACACATCTAAGGACTGTGAATTAGAGGTCAGACTGTGCTATATAGTATGAATATAACAAATGTCTCAAAAATACAAACCCAAACCAACCAATTAACCAATCAAAAAACAAACAAAACAAAACAAAAAAGCCTATATCTATAGCTGAGTGATAAAGCATTTGCTGAGCATGCTCAGTGTCTTAGATTTGATATTGCAGCACCATGGATATATCAGCCATAAAACTGCTCTATGTGGGCTGGGCAGTGGTGAAACATGCATTTAATTCAGTACTCTCAAGAAACTCTCAAGAGTTTCACAGTGGAGTGATTTTAAAGTGAGCACTTTAAAGGAATCTTAAAACACACTTACCTGTGATAAACATACCTCAAAAACAAGAAGTACGTTTTCTTTTCCAATAGTAACAAAAGGGAAAATTTTCAACAGCCTGTTATAAAATATGAGTGGAGGAATGTCAGTCACTTCTCTTTACTTCTGGTTTTTCTAAGGATGCTGGTTTCAGTTTCTCGCAGGTTTGTTCACCTTAGCTTTCAAATATTGATTATAGACACAATTTGCAGCATCTGACATGATATGTTGGTTCTTTCCTTTCTGTCAGCATCAGCTTTCACCATGCAGTTTCCTCTTTGCAGTTTCTATCAAGAGGAGGGGCTGAAAAATCATGAGCTGGAGTATCATTCAGAGGCGATTCAGTTCTGCCTTTCTCTTGGAGCTCTGAGAAGACCTGGCCGGGGAGGAAAGTTCAACTTGCCCCTCACTTGCAGGGCTCAGTTCACTTCAACAGAATCACAGGTAACTGCTGCTTTTGTTTTATTTCTATCACATGATCTTTTGTCCTTTAGAGAATTTCACAAGGTTTGACTTGAGAGCGGGATTGATTGATCGGGAAGCCCTATTGCCTGGCTTAGATCTGGTTGACTCGGACAGTATGTGAAAACTGGAGTCCAGCACTAGTTATTTTCTTTCTGAGTGGGAAGAGACTGCTGTGTGCTAAGAAAATATGGTGGAGGGATCTCTGGAGTTTACTACGATTTAACTGCATCAAATATTTATATATTATTTATCTTGAAAAAGTTATAATAGGAGCCAGATAAGATGGCTCAGTGTAAAAAGTACACTACATATGCCTGACTGACTGCTGAGTTATATACCTAAAATCCATATAAAAGTAGAGAGGAATGAATGGACATTAATGACTGCAGCATAATGACAAAATTTATTTTTATGTAGGCTCATCCGGCAACATTATATACTGGACTATAACATGTGAAATTATTGTGTACATAAAATGATTTGATATTTAAACTTCAGGTTTTATCCTGCTGTGCTTGTCTCTATTGGTGTCACACATAACCCTTCCAATGCCCCTTTCTACTTTCCTGTTTGCTTCATTTACTCCAGGTTTTGTAGCATGTCAGAAGACTTTCAGACAGGAGCCACAGATAGAAAAGATCTTCTGGTGTTTGTTCTTCTGGGTCTGGGTTACCCTGCTCAGTAGGATCATCTCAACTTTCTTGGATTTACCAGGCCTGATCCTGGAGATAAATGTGTAGACTGTGGCTGGGTGGAGAGGTTGGACAGCTCAGGATTGGGCTTTAATCCAAAAAATATATATATATGTGTCTTGTAGCCCAAAATGTTAATCATCTGCAGGATTAATCTTTAAATACTGTTTTTAAGGTGGTTTTTCGGAGACTCTGAGAATCATGTACAATTTAAAAAACTGTAAGAACACTTTTATTCTTGTGTTTATCAAAATATGTAACTAAATTTAAAGAAAAATTTTATTTGTTTTTTATTTAAATAATAAATTTTCTTTGATTTTACATATCAATCAGTTTCCCCTCCTTCCCCTCCCCTTTCCCATCCTACCATCACATCCACTACTCCTCCATCTCCATTCAGAAAAGGAGAGGCCTCCCATGGGCTTGCACAAAGCATGGCTCATTTAGTAGAGGCAAGACCAAGTTCCTCCCCTTATGTCTTTGAAAAATGGACTTGTAACCCAGCAAGGGGAACAGATTACCAAAAGCCAGCTAAGTGCCAGGGAGAGGTCCTGTCTTTAAAGGCTAGGATCACAGCTAAAAACAATTATTTATTCAGAAAGCTTTGACTTTTTGTTATTTGAATTGTTAGTGTTAAAGTTTTTCAATGATTTTTCAGTGGTACCAATTGTTCCTAACATTTCTATATTTGTTGAATATTTCTAAAACATAGTCCATGCCTATATTATAATAACTTATTAGTATATTTTAAATTTATTCTGTATTTTCTGATAATAATTACTGTGACTAATAGCAATATAAATGACTTTAGTAGAAATCTTCAAAGACTTCTCACCTCTAGTGGAATTTAAGGTCAGTCCCTGTTAGGATGTTTGGATTGCTATAGAAGTTCATCAGATCCCACCCTTCCTGTCACACTGCAGCATCAGATCCAGGTATCTTCCTAATGGTGGAAATTTTACCTTTTTCTTTAGAAATCACTCAAGGTCAGGTTTTTTGTTTTGTTTTGTTTTTTTTTATTGGAAAAAAAAATTTCTGCCTCCTCCCCGCCTCCCATTTCCCTCCCACTCCTCCCTCCCCTCCCCCCTCTCCTCCCCCTCCCTCTCCAGCCTGAAGAGCAGTCAGGGTTCCCTGCCCTGTGGAAAGTCCAAAGTCCTCCCCCCTCGATCCTGGTCTAGGTAGGTGAACGTCCAAACTGGATAGGCTCCCACAAAGCCAGAACATGAAGTAGGATCAAAACCCGGTGCCATGGTCCTTGGCTTCTCAGCAGCCCTCGTTGTCCGCCAAATTCAGAGAGTCCGGTTTTATCCCATGCTTTTTCAGTCAGAGTCCAGCTGGCCTTGGTGAGCTCCCAAAGACTCAGCCCCACTGTCGCCACGGGTGGGCGCACCCCTTGTGGTCCAGAATTCTTTGCTCATATTCTCCCTCCTTCTGCTCTTCATTGGGACTTTGGGAGCTCAGTCCAGTGCTCCAGTGTGGGTCTCTGTCTCTATCTCCATCCATCACCAGATGAAGTTTCTATGGTGATATGCAATATATTCATCAGTATGGCTATAGGATAGAGTCATTTCAGGTTCCCTATCCACAGCTGCCCCAGGAACTAACTGGGGACATCACCCTGGGCACCTGGGAGCCCCTCTAGATCCAAGTCTCTTGCCATCCCTAAGATGGCTCCTTTAATTAAGATGTGTGCTTCTCTGCTCCCCTAACCAACCTTCCTTTATCCCAATCATCCCGTTGCCCCAAGTTCCCCCCCACCCTCCCCTTCTCACATTTCTCTCCCCTTCTCCCATTATCCCCCCTCCCACCACCCCCCCAAGATCCCAAATTTTTGCCCGGCAATCTGGTCTACTTCCCATAACCCAGAGGATAGCTGTATGCTTTTCTTTGGGTTCACCTTCTTAATTAGTTTCTTTAGGGTATCAAATTATAGACTCACTGACCTTTATTTATCTCTAGAAACCAATTATAAGTGAGTACATCCCATGCTCATCCTTTTGGGTCTGGGTTACCTCACTCAGGATAGTGTTTTCTATTTCCATCCATTTGCATGCAAAATTCGCGAAGTCATTGTTTTTTACCGCTGAGTAGTATTCTAATGAATATATATTCCACACTTTCTTCATCCATTCTTCCATTGAAGGGCATCTAGGTTGTTTCCAGGTTCTGGCTATTACAAATAATGCTGCAATGAACATAGTTGAACAAATGTCCTTGTCATATGATCGGTCATCTCGTGGGTATATTCCCAAGAGTGGCATTGCTGGGTCCATGGGTATGTTGATCCCAAATTTCCTGAGAAACCGCCACACTGCTTTCCAAAGTGGTTGCACAAGTTTGCATTCCCACCAGCAATGGATGAGGGTGCCCCTTTCTCCACAGCCTCTCCAGCAAAGGCTATCATTGGTGTTTTTGATTTTAGCCATTCTGACAGGTGTAAGGTGATATCTCAATGTTGTTTTGATTTGCATTTCCCTGATCGCTAAGGAGGCTGAGCATGACCTTAAGTGTCTTTTGGCCATTTGAAATTCTTCTGTTGAGAATTCTCTCTTCAGATCAGTGCCCCATTTTTTAATTGGGTTAATTAGCATTTTAAAGTCTAGTTTCTTGAGTTCTTCATATATTTTGGAGATCAGACCTTTGTCTGTTGCGGGGTTGGTGAAGATCTTCTCCCAGTCAGTGGGTTCCCTTTTTGTCTTAGTGACAGTGTCTTTTGCGTTACAGAAGCTTCTCAGTTTTCAGTAGGTCCCATTTATTCAATGTTGCTCTTAATGACTGTGCTGCTGGGGTTATACCTAGGAAGCGATCGCCTGTGCCCATCTGTTGTAGGGTACTTCCCAATTTCTCTTCTATCAGGTTCAGTGTGTTCAGATTGATATTGAGGTCTTTGATCCATTTGGACTTGAGTTTTGTGCATGGTGATAGATATGGGTCTATTATCATTCTTCTACAGGTTGACATCCACTTGTGCCAGTACCATTTGTTGAAGATGCTTTCTTTCTTCCATTGTATACTTTTAGCACCTTTATCGAAAATGAGGTGTTCATAGGTTTGTGTGTTAAAATCCGGGTCTTCTATAAGATTCCATTGGTCGACTTCTCTATTTTTATGCCAATACCACCCCGTTTTCATTACTGTAGCTCTGTAATAGAGTTTAAATTCAGGGATGGTAATGCCTCCAGAAGTTCCTTTATTGTATAAGATTGTTTTGGCTATCCTGGGTTTTTTGTTATTCCATATAAAGTTGATTATTGTTCTTTCAAGATCAGTGAAGAATTTTGATGGGATCTTGATGGGGATTGCATTGAATCTATAAATTGCCTTTGGTAGGATTGCCATTTTTACTATGTTGATCCTCCCAATCCACGAGCAAGGGAGATCCTTCCATTTTCTGGTATCCTCTTCAATTTCTTTCTTCAATGCTTTAAAGTTCTTGTCAAATAGATCCTTCACTTCTTTGGTTAGAGTTACCCCGAGATATTTTATGCTGTTTGTGGCTATCGTGAAAGGTGATGCTTCTCTGATTTCCCTCTCTGCTTCCATATCTTTGTGCATAGGAGGGCGACTGATTTTTTGGAGTTGATCTTGTATCCGGCCACATTACTAAAGGTGTTTATCAGCTGTAAAAGTTCTTTGGTGGAGTTTTGGGGGTCACTTATGTACACTATCATATCATCTGCAAATAACGAAAGTTTAACTTCTTCCTTTCCAATTCGAATCCCCTTGATCCCCTTATGTTGTCTTATTGCTATTGCTAAAACTTCAAGCACTATATTGAAGAGGTATGGAGAGAGTGGACAGCCTTGTCGTGTTCCTGATTTAAGTGGGATGGGTTTGAGTTTCTCTCCGTTTAGTTTGATGTTAGCTGTCAGTTTGCTGTAAATAGCTTTTATCATATTTAGGTATGATCCTTGTATCCCTAATCTCTCCAAGACTTTTATCATAAAGGGATGTTGAATTTTGTCAAAAGCTTTTTCAGCATCTAAAGAAATGATCATATGGTTTTTTCTTTCAGTTTATTTATATGATGGATTACATTGATAGATTTTCGTATGTTGAACCATCCCTGCATCTCTGGGATGAAGCCTACTTGATCATAATGGATAATTTTTCTAATGTGTTCTTGGATACGGTTTGCCAGTATTTTGTTGTGGATTTTTGCGTCGATGTTCATGAGTGAGATTGGTCTGTAATTCTCTTTCTTGGTTGAGTCTTTGTGTGGTTTTGTTATCAGAGTGACTGTAGCTTCATAAAAGGAATTTGGCAATGACTCTTCTGTTTCTATATTGTGAAATACCTTAAGGAGTATAGGTATTAGGTCTTCTTGGAAATTCTGGTAGAATTCCGCATTGAAACCGTCTGGTCCTGGGCTTTTTTTGGTAGGGAGGTTTTTGATAACAGCTTCTAATTCTTCGCGACTGACAGGTCTATTTAGATTGTTCACCTGGTCCTGATTTAATTTTGGTATATGGTATTTATCTAAAAAAGTGTCCATTTCTTTTACATTTTCCAGTCTTGTGGCATACAGGCTTTTGTAGTAAGATCTAATGATTCTCTGAATTTCTTCTATGTCTGTGGTTATGTCCCCTTTTCATTTCTGATCTTATTAATTTGCAAATTCTCTCTCTGCCGTTTGATTAGTTTGGATAGGGGTTTATCAATTTTGTTGATTTTTTCCAGGAACCAGCTTTTTGTTTCATTGATTCTTTGGATTGTTTTCTGTGTTTCTATTTTGTTGATTTCCGCTCTCAGTTTGACAATTTCCAGTCTTCTACTCCTCCTAGGTGAGTCTGCTTCTTTTTTTTTTCTAGAGCTTTCAGGTGGGTTGTTAAGTCTCCAATGTATGCTTTCTCTGTTTTCTTTAAGTGGGCACTAAGGGCTATGAACTTTCCCCTTAGGACTGCTTTCAAAGTGTCCCATAAGTTTGAGTATGTTGTTTCTTTATTTTCATTGAATTCAAGGAAGACTTTAATTTCTTTCTTTATTTCTTCTTTGATCCAGGTGTGGTTCAATAGTTGACTGTTCAGTTTCCATGAGTTTGTAGGCTTTCTGGGGGTAGCTTTGTTGTTGAATTCTAACTTTAGACCATGGTGATCTGATAAGACACAGGTGGTTATGGATATTTTTTTGTAACAGTGGAAGTTAGCTTTGTTGCCGAGGATGTGGTCAATTTTCGAGAAGGTTCCATGAGCTGCAGAGAAGAAGGTATATTCTTTCCTATTTGGGTGGAATGTTCTATAGATGTCTGTTAAGTCCATTTGATTCATTACCTCCATTAATTCTCTTATTTCTCTGTTAGGCTTCTGTCTGATTGACCTGTCCATTGGTGAAAGAGGAGTGTTGAAATCTCCTACTATTAGTGTGTGCGGTTTGATGGCTGCCTTGAGTTTTAGTAATGTTTCTTTTACGTACTTGGGTACTTTTATGTTAGGGGCATAGATATTCAGGATTGAGACTTCATCCTGATGAATTGTTCCTGTTGTGAGTATAAAATGTCCCTCTCCATCTCTTCTGATTGATTTAAGTTTGAAGTCAACTTTGTTAGAAATTAGTATGGCCACACCTGCTTGTTTCTTAGGTCCATTTGCTTGATAAACCTTTTCCCATCCCTTTACTCTAAGTAGGTGCCTGTCTTTGTGGTTGAGGTGTGTTTCTTGTAAACAGCAGAATGTTGGATCCTGTTTGTGTATCCAATCTCTTAGCCTGTGCCTTTTTTATAGGTGAGTTGAGTCCATTGACATTAAGGGATATTAATGACCAGTGGTTGTTAACTCCGGTCAGATTTTTAGTCATAGAGTTTGTGTGTTTGCCTTCTTTGAGTTGTGCTGGTGAAGGGTCTCTAGATGTTTGAGATATTGTGGTCATTGTTGGACTCCTTGGTTTGTGATTTTCCTTCTATTACTTTCTGTAAGGCTGGATTTGTGGCTACGTATTGTTTAAATTTGTTTTTATCCTGGAAAATTTTGTTTTCTCCATTTATAGTGAACGAAAACTTGGCTGGGTATAGTAGTCTGGACTTGCATCCATGTTCTCTTAGCTTCTGCAGTACATCTATCCAGGACCTTCTGGCTTTCATGGTTTCCATAGAGTAGTCAGGTGTAAGTCTGATAGGTTTACCTTTATATGTAACTTGACCTTTTTCCTTTGCAGCTCTTAATATTCTTTCTTTATTCTGTATGTTTTGTGTTTTGATTATTATATGGCGAGGAGATGTTTTTTTTTTTTTGGTCCAGTCTATTTGGTGTTCTGTATGCTTCTTGAACCTTCAAAGGAATATCTTTCTTTAGGTTGGGAAAGTTTTCTTCTATAATTTTATTAAATATATTTTCTGGACCATTGAGCTGTACTTCTTCTCCTTCTTCTATCCCAATTATTCTTAGGTTTGGTCTTTTTATTGTGTCCCATATTTCCTGAATGTTTTGTGATGAGAATTTGTTGGTTTTGCTATTTTCTTTGATCAGTGTGTTTATTTTCTCTATGGTGTCTTCAGTGTCTGACATTCTTTCTTCTATCTCTTGTAATCTGTTGGTAGTACTTGTCTCTGTGGTTCCTGATCATTTACCCAGGTTTTCCAACTCCATCCTTCCTTCGGTTTGTGTTTTCTTCATTACTTCCATTTCATTCTTCAAGTCTTGAACTGCTTCCCTTATCTGTTTGATTGCTTTTTCTTGCTTCTCTTGGTTTTCTTGGGTATCTTTGTGCGATTTATTCATTTCCTCTACTTTTTTGTTTGTCATCTCTAATTGTTTATGGCAGTTTTTCACCTCCTGTTTAAGGTCCTCTATTATTTTCATATAATTCACTTTTGAGTCAAATTCTTCTAATTCTTCTGGAGTAGAGTGTATAATTCTTCTTGTTTCGGGATCCCTGGGTTCTGGTGATGTCATGTTGTCTTTCAGGTTGTTGGAGGAATTCTTGTATTGGCACCTTCCCATCTCTTGCTTCAACTGGAGCCCAAAGAGGCCTGGTGTCTTGGTCCAGACTTTGCTGTGACTGACTCTCTGGGTGTAACTCTTCAGTGTAGAAACAGTAACCAACCCGTCCAGATGGAACTCCTCAGCACAACAACTCAGATGGCAACCCTGGAGCACCAGCTGTAGGTGCCCAAGCTCCCCCACAGGGAACCTTGAGACCTGCCCGGAAGGCAGGCACTCCCCGCTCTGGGTGGATAGCCTTAGTGAAGTAACTTAAAACCGTTCTTGAGCACTGGTCCAAGCAAGCCGCAGGGCAGGGTTGGGGGTGGGGTGGGTTGCCGGGGGGATTGGATCTTGCCTAAGGAAGGCAGGCCTGCAGAAGGAGCTGGGGGAGGGGGGTTTGTGCTAGCTTCTGGGACACACCGCCCCTGGCTAGTAGACACTCACCCGTCCAGATGGAATTCCTCAGCTCCTAACCAGGGCCGTCTGGTAGCTCAAGGATCCGGGGACAAGAGGTAGGGGGTGGGAGGGAGCGAGGGGTCCAGTAGACCACCGGAGATCCTGGAGCCCCAGCTGTAGGTGCCCAAGCTCCCCCACAGGGAACCTTGAGACCTGCCCGGAAGGCAGGCACTCCCCGCTCTGGGTGGATAGCCTTAGTGAAGTCAAGGTCAGGTTTTAAAGCAAAGAATACTTTACTTACTATCAAGATGAGTGATGAGGAGATCACTTACACAACTGTGAGATTTGGTAAGTCTTCAGAATTGCAGATCAGAGGAAGGAAGGATGAGAGTCAAGGGCCAAGAGGAACTTTTCACAGAGGTAAATGTTTTAAACATTTAAATTCACTTGGATTTTATGCCTTGTAACTTTAGACATTTGAAAACAATATCCTACTGGCTTCCTTTGAAAACAGTTGAGCTACACAAGAGTAGAAGGGAGGTGAGTGTGGGTGGGAGAGTCATCATGTATAAAACTGTTCAAAAATAAGTTAAAAAATAAAGTAGTCAATTTTAAAATAAAAAAAACAGATAGAGTGAAAAAATGCAACTCTACCTCTACTTGTAATTAGTTATTGTCTAAGTAGAACAATGGGAGTCGATAAGCAAAAGTTCTTGAAAATCGAGTAGTGAGAAGTTGATACTTTCTGTCAAATTTGGAAAAAAAACATTAGGAGGATTTAATTTAGTTTAGTGAAGAAGAATTCTAAAACTTTTAAAAATATCAGACAAACTGCAGTCTGAAGAAAGCCAAATGTTCTAGAGTAACAAATCTCAAAGAAATGAAAAACATGCATTAGAAATAATACTGTCACTGTAACATAAGGTGCTTTCACTGTCTGAAGTATTCCCAAGATCTAATGCAACAAAGCCGCAACAATCGTCCATCAGATGAGAAAGTGTCTTGAGAAGAAGGCTGCAGAGGAAGAGGAGGATGGGAGAGGGTAGTGAGGGTGGGGAGGACTAAATCATACTGCATTTAAAGAAATATTGAAGAAAATTAAGTTTATTAATAAAAAGCAGGAATCTTTCTTTTGTTTTTTCTTTATTCCTTTGTTGTTTTTTTAAGACAGGGTTTTTCTGTAGTTTTGGAGCTTCCACTGGAACTCACTCTGTATACCAGGCTGGCCTCGAACTCACAGAGATCCACCTGCCTCTGTCTCCCGAGTGCTGGAATTAAAGACATGTGCCACCACTGCCCAGCTCTATTATTATTATTATTATTTCTGTACACAGTCTGCTCACACTGTCACAAATTGACTCCAGCTGAGAGTCTTTACTTCTCATATCATTCTGATAATCAGATGCATGGCTTTCATGTTTCCAAAACCTCAGTTACACAAAAGTATTGTCTGAAGAAGATTGGATTTAAGGAAAGAAAGGAGAGAGTTAAATTTAGGCTTCTTTAAGAATGATACTATGTACAGGTCAGCTCCCATCTACGAAGATTCTCTACAGTTCTCAAGAACATCGAACCTTTTCCTTCCTCTTCATCCTCAGTTATGCTCATTTGGTGAACTGCATGCTCCAGTTTGGGGTCTTCTATTTGGACTGTGTCTGTCCTTCCAGTGTTTTTGAAGGATGCACTTTTGAACTGGGGAAGGAGGGTCACATGTCTGCCATCCAGATATTTCTAGGCTGAGACAGAGGATTGAGAATACAAAGCTAAAGGTGAAAAAAGTTTGAAATCCTGTGAAACTTCGCAAATGTAGCATCTCTAGGATAGGTAAATTTTAGGGCGAGATCTACAATTTAGAAAGCACAATTTTGTTCAGTCAGGTTGTAAGATGGACTTCTGTAAAATTTTTAGAGGCCATGCTATGCAAAATTATAATTAGCAAAAAGCATGTGCTCATTTCCTGGTGATAATTTTCTTGCTTTGTTTTGTTTATTTAAGAGTGTTTAGTCCCCAAGTACCTCATGGCAATAACTCTGGGAATCCTTTGTTCCCTTCTGGTGGCTGTTGCAGTGTTGGTGGCATATGGTGAGTAACTGATAAACATCTTCTTTGCCTTTCTGCCTAAGTAATAACTTTAGACACTACTTATGCCGTTAACACTGTCCATTGTTCTGTCTATAATCGGGGATATGCCACATAGTTCTGGACTTTGGGTGTTTTCTTTCTGACTCTACAGTATCCTGTTCTCTTACATACCTATCCTATTAACTCTGTGGCTGTTAGGAGCTGCCTCATTTTGTCTCAGTTTTGGTCATATTCCTTTTGACGACATGGTTGCCTTCTGAGAACTTTGTGATAGTCTTCTGAACTCAGGTGATTGTGAATCTTATGTAAATGTAAGCATTCTGTGAGAAACAGATGTGCAAAAGAAATGAGAGCATTTATTTTACTCTGTGAATGTTAAGGATATTGTTTGATAAAAATACCTCCTTTGTTCAGAGACATTAAAGCCTGAGCATTTTCTGATTTTGTTAAATATTTAGAGAAACTCACTCTCAGTCTGGGCTAAAACACAGCTACAAATATGGATATTATGCTTTCCAAAGACTTCAGTGAGAATTGTATCATTTCTTAATGCTTCTTCATTCACATTTTCATGTTGTGTTAAGTGTTCACTGAATGTTTTACTTAGTTATTTGTTTGTAAGTTTTGGGGTGTTAAAATGTGAAGTAATTGGCAGGTATGGTGTTTCCACTACAGTTTCCTTCAGCTGTACCTATCATTTATTTTATATTGAAATTGCTGATAGAACTATAGTCTATCTACTGAGATAGAGAATTGATATTTCAATTTCTATAGTCAATTGATATGTTAATTTCTAAACTTTAAAGTACAAATTAAAGTAATGACATATGTTGGTATAAAAATGAAGTTTTTTCTCTAATCTTAGATTTTAATACTTATTTCATATGAGCATTTTTTGGTGTTATATCTGCTATTAATTTTAGTTTCTCAGTATAGTGGAAGCAAACATGAACTGCAGAAAACTCTAAACAACCTCACTCAACAGTATCATACCCTGCAAAGTACCAACTCCCTAATGAAAGAAATGCTGAGAAATAAGTCTAGAGAGCTTGATGACTTCAAACATCATAAGGAACTTGACTCCAGCAGAGAACAGAACAGATGCTGTGGGGAAACTAAAGTTTTAGATCGCATACAGCTCACAGGTATGGAGGGGATCTTGAATAAAGTTTTTCACTTTTCTGTATTGATTCTTCTCCAGAAGATTTGAAGTCCTGTTAGCCACTTTTAACACTGGTGATCTGTGGGTTAATGGTTGAGGTTTTATGTAGCGGTAAGAACCCTGGAAATCCTGGTTTAGATTAGGATAATCTTATGGTATCTAGAACTCAGGGGTCATCAGATGCTCCTACTGCTTTCAGTGCATGGAATTACAATTCATCACAGCCAAGAATTCAGGTCATTTTTATTTATGGGAAAATCTGAGTATCCCGCTTTGTTTTTGTCAGAACATGAAGTTTTTATTAAGAGTGTATTTACAAAATATTTAGATAAAAATGAACATAGAACATTTAGGTGGATACAGTCACAGAAATAACAATGTGTGTAGTTTTTTTTCTGTCTTATTATGAGAAAATTAGCCTGTTTGTGACTAAGATATCCTCATATCCTACCTGACTCAAATGAGAGTTTCACCATGGCTGTTCACATTTAAGCACTTCTAACAGTAACACTATTAATGACACCAAAAAAATACATATATCAAGTGTTGTGAGGAAAGTTTTTTATTTTGCATCATGACTTGTTATATTTTATTGATTCAACTAATCAGTAATTATTAAATAATTATTCAGGATTTAGAGCTTACAAAGAGCTTTTGCATATAAACTTACTCTGTTATAGTAGTAAGGATTGACAATTTTATTATGCAAAGACAGAAGATAGCTTTAAAATTGCTATATTATAACATGTGTGTGAAGAAAAGAAAAAGCTCCAAAAATATCTTTGAAGTAGCCCAGACCCATAAAAAACATTTTGTGTCATTAATTTTTTTTTAAAAAAAAACTTTGTCATCTGTAAATGGTAGTTTAACACTGTAATTCCTGTAATTAGGAGGCTGAGGCAGAAGGATTGTAAATTTGAGAACAGTCTATGTAGCTCAACAAATTCCAAGCCAGCTTCAGCTACACAATGATACCTCTTTATAGGAAAACAAGACTGGAGATACAGTTTGCTAACTGACTATGGACCTTCCCATCCCCTCAATAAACAAAATAATTGTATTGAGGTGTTGTTGTTACACTAACTGGACACAGTTCATTGTTTTCAACTTGACATGTTTGGATATGTGGACATATCATTGAATGCATCAACATAATCAGAACAGACTATCACTTTTACAAGTTCTCTCATATGTCTCTTATAACTCTAAAAATAAGAGCATCAAACATAGAATACAGCACAACTTTAAATGCACAGTATGTGTGAAACAGTGTGGGCCCAGGGCATTAATATAAATCTAGAATTATATCATCCTTGTAACACCCTTTGAACAGCCAGTGTTTGTTTTCCATCCTCAAGCTCCTAATTACATGGCTCTGTTTCTTAGACTTGGACTGTGCTACAACACTCATCTGAGTTGAGTCATAAAATTTGGTCCTAGGCCTGGTTTGTTTCATTTTGCACACTATGCTCAAGTTCATCTATGTTTGCCACAGTGGTCCTCATCTGTATTGGTCGTGTTGAGGTGTTGAGGCTCTGTAGCCCAGGCTGTCTTAGAATCTACTGTCTAACCACAAGGCTGGTATGCAAGTCATCACTACTTAACCTATGCTGGCCTCAAACTGCTGGTTATCGTCCTGTCTCGCTCTCTGGAGTGCTCAGTTCATGGGCATAAGTCACCATGCCCAGCTGATTTATTTCCCTTTCAAGGATAAACAGTATTCCTTTGTGTTCATCTGCTATATTTTTTGTACTGATTTATCCACAATGGACACATCAGCTGTTTCCATATCTCTACTCTCATAAAGAGCATTGCATAAAGCATGGGTGTACAGGAGTCTCTCTGCATTCTAGAATCTCAATTTCTGAGAGCCGTGATAATTTTCTTAGTTATAGAGTCTGGATAAATGCATTTCTCTGATAACAGTATGCCAGAAAATAAGAAGTTTAATCATGCACCTTCTCTGTTATAGGCAAATATGTAGACGGATACTGGTTCTGCTCTGGCATAAAATGTTATTTCATAATGGACAATACACACTGGAGTGGATGTAAACACACCTGCCAGAACTGCAGCTTGTCACTTTTGAAGATAGACAATGATGATGAACTGGTACTGTAGACTCTTCCTTGCTTTTCTATTCTCTGGGATTTGTGTCTCTAACCCTTGGATAGTGGCATACTGAGTGCATGCATGGCTTTGAAAGTAAAACCTTCAAGATTGTATATGGTTTGCCAGTAATGTGAGCAAAATTCCAGTAAGAGTCTCCCCAGAAACTCACTCCTGTTCCTAGCTTAGTCTCAGGTCATAAGGTCTTTGACAAAGAGACTCAATATTGAGAGACAACTGCATCTTTGTAATCTCCAAACTTTCTCAAGAATCTGCAAGAAAATGTCTCAGAAAATCATGTTTTCTTTGAATAAGTTTAATGATTTGGTATAGAATATTCAGTGACTGACATTTATTTATTTCCAGAGAGACAGTTACACCATTCCGTGGAACTTAGTGCTTGCTCCTTGAGTCCAGAAGTGTCTGAAGTGAACAGTTAGATGACAATAGAGAGATTAACTGACTTCTGTGCCCATTTCCAAAATGGAAATTATATAAGATCAATGTAATAAGTGTTTTTAACTAGATAGTCCCATTGTAATTTTCACTGAATCTGGCAATAATATTTACTTCATGAAATTCTCATATTTCAAAAATGATATCTAGCTCAAGAAATGAGTATTTAAAGGAACAAAATGATCAAGGTCCTGACATTTCTGTTTACATTTGTTACTAAAGAAATGTATCCAAATACACAGAGGATATTTTTCTGGAGAAACAGTTGCAGGATGAGTTTGAAACCTTTGTCATTTAGAACATGACACATAATTTCTACAGCAATTTATTTACAAGTTTGTATAATTACAGTACAAAATTTAGTTCAATTTAATATATTTTTCCTTTAACACAGAAAATATAGATAATCTAAAAATCATATGCCAAAATATATTTAGTCATTTTAGTAATCATTCAATTGCGATGTCACATGTAAAGTACATTAAATATTTCCAAATATCTTTTTCTCTCCTCATCAAGTTCTACCACAGAATAGCTTCCTGTCTGAAGCATGGATTTTAATGCACAGCTTTTCACACAGAATTTTTCAACTTTTAGAAAATTTGTTTACTTTACTTCCTGTTTGCTGTTTTTCCTCCTCCCTCTCCTCCCAACCTCTCTTGGCATTTCATCATGACTTCTACCCCCAATCCTTTACCACTCCTTTTCTGTTCAGCAAAGAGTAGGTTTCCCATGGAATCAACAACAACAACAACAAAAAAAGGAATACCTAATTGCAGTAAGAACAGACAGCCCTGTCCCCTCCGCATTAAGACTGGGAAATGTGAAGCAATATAAGGAATAGAGTCTTAAAGCCCAGCAACAGAGTTAGCGACAGCCCATGCTCCCACTATCAGATGTTCCACAAGAAGACCAAGTTATACAACTGCCCCATATAAAGAGTCCAGTAATTCTTATGCAGGCTCCCTACTTGTCTCTTCAGACACTGTGAGCTTTCATGGGTAAGGGGTAGTTGACTCTGTGACTTCTCTTCTGAAGTCCTTGATTTCTTTGGTTCCTCCCTCTCCCTCTCATTAGCAGGAGCATGGTCTAAAGTTTGGCTAAGGGTCTCAGTCTCTTTTTCCACCAGTTCTGGAAGAAGCCTTTCAGAACAATTGAGATAGTAATCAATCTTTGAGTATTGTAAATATTATTAGGCATTATTACATTGACATTTTTCTCCACTTGTCTGATTCTATCTTAGGTCTCTGGGGTCCTGGTCCTCTTGCAAGAGGTTCTGGTACTCCAGGTATTTTAGGATCATAGGGTGGACCAGCTTTGATAGGCCACTCCCGTAACCTCTAGGCCACCCTTATCCAAACATGTCTCATTGGCAGAACTGACTATAGTCAAAGGCGCATTTAAATACTTTCATAATTTCAGAATTACATATGGGGCTGGTATGCCATGTTCATTTAGGGGTCTGAATAAGGGACATTGTGAATTCAAGCGCAGCCTTGGCTACACAGTGTGACTTTCTCTAAGAAACACAGTCACAAATCATTTCATAAATCCAGTATCTTTAGATACCTGATTTCTTTTTGAAATAAATTATGTAATTGATTGGTTCTGGGACTAATTAGCCACTAATGAGAATTTACTTAAAAAATGAATTTCAATGGATTGGAGGAAAGGACAAAAGAGAACTGACATAAAATAGCTAAGATGTGTTGTGTTGTTCTTTCTCTGAAACATAATGAATTTCTATCATCAGATATGTCTTTTCCTTTATAGAAGTTCCTTCAGGTCAAAGTTAATCCAAACACTTACTGGATTGGATTATCGTATGATGCAAGAAAAAACAAATGGCAATGGATTGGTGAAGAGCCATCTAAACTGTGAGTTTCCTGAACACTCACACACTAACGGTGGTACATGAGTTGGGAGGATTGTGTGTGACATATGTTACCTTTATTAGTTAAGGATAAAAATATTTTGGTCAACGGCTTAGCAGAGTAAAGCCATGTGGGAAATCTGAACAGAAATAAAGAGAGATGCCATGTAGCTGCTTTAAGCAGAGAAACATACTGCACCAGTAACCCACAGCTTTGTGGCAATACACAGATTAATAGAAATGCATTCATTTAATAGAGCTAACTAGTAAGAATTCTAAGCCATTACCAAACAGTATTATAATTAATATAATTTCTGTGTGATTGTGTCTGGGCAGCTGAAAAATGAAAGCACAGTCCCTGTTTAATAAAGATATGAATAATTTGCATTGGTATGAATCTTGGTTATTGATAAAAATTTAAGGTCAAGTTTGTTATATGTACATGTTTTTCTGATATTGATTAAGTTATTGTGTTTGTGTAGCTCATTTAAAAATGTGATGTATAATTAAGAAATATAAGTTAATAGATAATCATCTATAATAGTCAAGCTTGTAGTCATGTTAGTTAGGATTTCTAGATGTACAGAGATGTATTTCTGATGGATAGGCATTCTTCAAACCTTTCAAGGACTATGAAATATGGCATTTAAAACCTATTAAGAACTTAAGACTTTTCATGACAATGACACACATCTGCTTCTGGCAGCACAAGGTACTTCAAGGGGAAAATGGGCATCAAAGAGGCTCCTTATTGAGTTGGTTAGCCATTTGGGCAAGAAACTGCTCTTTCCTGGACTGCTTGATAAACTGGACATGCAGGGCCGACAGAAAGATCACAGCTCAATTTGTCTAAAGGTGATACTGTTCTTCGGAGTTCCTGCCTCATAAAAGTGTCTGCTAGATGGTCTGCAGGACATAGAAGAAAATAACTGACAAACTGTGAATATAGGTACAACTGTCTTTGTAAT
This sequence comes from Microtus obscurus, assembly GCA_963919715.1. Taxonomy (NCBI): domain Eukaryota; kingdom Metazoa; phylum Chordata; class Mammalia; order Rodentia; family Cricetidae; genus Microtus; species Microtus obscurus. The sequence goes on from CAWTZC010001172.1 coordinate 214,173, forward strand.
TTTCTGCATCATAGAAAAGTCTGCTGGTTACTATGTGCCAGTAGTCCTAAGACGGATGCCCCAATGATACAGAAGAACTTTGGGTGACTGTCCAGGTAGCAAGATGTCTCTTTCAATTCTAGAGATTTGAAAGTAGATTACAATGAACTTATTGTTTACTTGATAATATTATATCCACCTGAGGTCTTTGATGGAGTAAAAAATTTATAGATATAGTTTTCCTTAATTAGGATAAAAGATAAATATATATATTATAATATATATATTAAAACTGTAATTTTTGTTTGATAACTGTTTTGTTGTATGTAATTTTACTATGTTATTGTTAAAGCTTTCCTTTTTGTTTAAACAGAAAAGGTAAAATAGTGTGGGATGTCCTTCTGTCTCTTTGTTGCTTTTATTGGTTAAAAGAACTGTTTTGAGGCTATGGCAAGGAAGAACATAACTAGGCAGAGGAAGCTAGGCTGTATGCAGAGAGAAAGAAGGGTAGAGTCAGACAGAAGTGATGGAGACACCAGAGACAGATGCTGGGAACATTAGCTGGTAAGCCACTGTCATGTGGCAATACACAGATTAATATAAATGGGTTAAATTAATATAAGAGTTAGCCAATAAGAAGCTAGAGCTAACTGGCCAAGCAGTGATTTAATTAATACAGTTTCTGTGTGATTATTTTGAGACTAAGCAGCCAGGATGCTTAGAACAAGTGGCCCTTCTTCTGCAACACCTGTTTAAATGTGTGCAAAGGCATTTCTCTCATTTTACATGGCTTTCCTCATTATTTATTATCTTTTTTTATATTTTTTTAAAAAAATTTCCGCATCCTCCCTGCCTCCCATTTCCCTCCCCATCCCCCCACACCTCTCCCCCTCACTCTCCAGTCTGAAGAATAACCAGGGTTCCCTGCCCTGTGGGAAGTCCAAGGTCCTCGACCCTCCATCCAGGTCTAGAAAGGTGAGCATCCAAACAGGCTAGGCTCCCACAAAGCCAGTACATGCAGTAGGATCAAAACCCAGTGCTATTGCCCCTGGCCTCTCATCAGCCCTCACTGTCCGCCATGTTCAGAGAGTCCAGTTTCACCTATGCTTTTTCAGTCCCAGTCCATCTATTGGTGAGCTCCCAATAGATCAGCCCCACTGTCTCGGTGGGTGGGTGCACTCCTTGCGGTCCTGACGTCCTTGTTCATGTTCTCCCTCCTTCTGCTCCTCATTTGGACCTCGGGAGCTCAGGCTGATGCTCCATTGTGGGTCTCTGTCTCTATCTCCATCCATCGCCAGATGAAGGTTCCATGGGTAAGAACAAGATGTATATCACGTATTTTTATCAAGTGTTATAGCGGGAAGAGAAATGGTCTAGATGATGGCTGACAATAATGTAATACTGAACACACATCAGGATTGTATGTTCTATGATGTACAGAGCAGAAGCAAATAAAAAGCTTAAGAAGACATGATATTATTGCTGACAGATACAATGAGTATGAATATCTAAAATTTTCACTTGACTTTTTTGTAGTTAACCTATATAATTGTTTGTTGTTTATACATATAAGAATATGTTAATGAGTAATTTCCATCTAAAAGTGTTATAGTGTATAATGAGATTGAAGGTTATTTTCAATCTAGTAGATTGTTACTCACTACTTTTCTTAATTAACTTTATTTATTGAAAATATAATATGCAGAATGAAATTTGATCATATTCACCCCATGCTTGCCCTCTCAACCTTTCCCTGACTGTACATTAAAGTACTCACCTATAACTTTTCTTGATTAATACTGTCCATTGTTTTATGGCTATAGGATAATCAGTGGAGCATGCAACACAAGCAGTAGCCATACCCCCAATAAAGAGTGAGTCTTCCATTTCCAACAGCTGTCAGCTAACAATAATGATTCACTAAAGGGTAAAGAGCAGCTCCTCATCTATGCTGTAATCTTAGCTGGCTTAACCCTGTGCAGGTTGCATATAGGCAACCACAACTGCTGAGTTTGTAATTTCATAGCCATGTAAAGTCCAGAAGGTGGCATTTCACAGAGCTTTTCAACATCAGCTGGTTCTTACATTTTCCCACTTCCTCTTCATTGATATTGCCTGAGTAATTTGGGGGGTTTGGTGAAGACATCCCCATAGTACTGCACACATTTTTTCTTCAGCACTTTGAGCAATCCTGCCACTCTGTACTGCCCACTATATAAAGAAGCTTCTCTGACAAAGTTTGAGAGAAATCCTGCTTTAGGGCATAAACCAAAATATCAGAACTGCAATTTGACTACTTGACCATTTTCAATGACATTGTAGCAGATACCATCCTAGGGCTTGTGACCTCCCCAAAATTGAGCTTTTGACTTAGATTACAATACTGAATACTGAACATTATATCTCTGATGTGTTAAATACCTCACACATAATAAGAAAGCAATTACTCATCCTATAAAGATAGTTCCATGGGGGGGCGGCATATCTTGCCTTTCAGGTCAGTATTGTGGCATGCATAATTTGGCCAAAAAACTTTATTTTTAAAATCATTGACTATATCAATATATTCTTCAAATTTTAATAACTGCCCATTGTATGTTTGTGTTTTACAGTGACTTGATGACAGTGAAATCATTACAGGAAAGTAAAGGCTGTGCATCTCTCAGTTTTGGAGGCATAAATCCCCATGACTGTGGTAGAAACTACGCCTGCATATGTGAAAAGAGAAAGGATAAATTCCCTCATTCTTTGTCCACCGTGGAGGAAAAGTAAAAATAGAAATTTTTTCATCTTTCTTGGTTTCATGTGATGTTTGTGACTACTTAATGATTGACTGTCTTAACCACAAGTTTTGGTTAGCAGAGCAAACAGATTAATGGATGGGAAAGGGAAGCAATATTCTTCTGAAACCTGACTTAACACAGCAGAAGCCATCTCACTTCCTGTAAACACAACAGCTTATATCTGGAGAATGGATGCCATTTGATCCAAGCTCTGAGAAATCATTTTCTTTGTTTCCTGAATGAGATATGGATCCAAATACAGAAACTTGAAAAAGAGGGCACACATGTCCTTCCCACTAGGATAATCCATTTCTATATCCCACTGCTCTGGCATCACAGTTAAGAACTAGGATGAAATTGTGGGTTTTTGTTTATTAGCTGTTTGGTTATTGCTTGCTATTTTTTGAATGTAGAATTTATTTTTTAGAAACATTTCTTTGCCCTAAAATATATTCCCAGATTTGACAAATAATGGCCGGAATAGTTTAAGGAAGTCATATACCCATCTATAGTACTTATATCCATTAATCGGTTGGCTCCATATTTTTGCATCTTTTATTGTTATTATTAATATTATTTTTACTTATCTAACTCAATCTTATTTCATGGGTTAGTGATTCATTGTTTTCATTACTAAACACTTTCTATTACTCAAATTTTCTGCAATATTTTGTCATTCACACATTCATACATGTTGTGTTTCTAAGTTTTAACCATTATTAATGAACTTCTTATGCTAATTTGTGTTAGTCACTGTGGGAATATATATTTAATTCTCTTTGGTATTCATCTAGAACTCTGATATTACAATCCTTGTGTTAAGTAAAATTTCAGTTAACAAGGGACTTTCAGAATGTTTCATATGGCTTACAATATGTTATTTTCTCTGCAACATGGAGAAGTACCCTTTTCCCCTCATCTTCTTCTCTGAAATAAATTCTAAACATTAATTGAGGCCCATCATCCAGGACTGCTGAAACTACTGAATCAAATGATGTGGCATTGCTTTGATGCTAGAAGACCATGTCTTTATCATCTCCCATATGTTACAACAGCTTTCTTAACTTCATTTAGATCAACCATTCCTATAGGTATTCATCTACCTTCTTTGGATTGTTTTAGTCCTTTAGAACTTGATGTTTTTTGAGAGTAGATTACAGGGTAGGAAGCTAAAACACTGGGTAAGTCATCTCTGACAGCTACTGGCAATGTTGAATCCTGTCCTTCGTCTTTTTTTTTTCTGTTCATCAGCTCCAATAATTTCCTCAATTATTTCAAATCTTTTTCTATTGTCTTTTGTAAAGCCTGAATTTCCTGGTCTATATATATTTCTAGTAATTTCACTGAGGCACCTAGTCTCTGCTCCTTATTCTGCACATGTGAATTCCAAGGTCTGAAGTTTCTCCTTTAAAGATAAAATCTCATCCTAGGACATTACTTGAATAGTGTGCAGATTGCCTTCCTGGAGAGATACTCTATCCTGCTAACTTATCATAACTTTTTAACAAATTTTGGTGGTGCACGCCTTTAATCCCACTACTGGGGAGGCAGAGGCAGGCGGATCTCTGTGAGTTCAAGACCAGCCTGGTCTACAAGAGCTAGTTCCAGGACAGGCTCCAAAACCATAGAGAAACCCTGTCTCGAAATAACAAACAAACAAACAAAAACAAATTTTGATTGTCAAATTCAACAGTATGAATTCTTTCAGATAAGTTCTTAGTACCCTTAGATATGGATTCAATTTTGTCTGTCAAATTAATGTTAGCCTTTTTAATAGTATTAATTTTTTCAGGTAACTTTTGATTTTTGATAGTATTAATCCTGTCAAATAGTTGTTCATTATTTATCTGTAAATACTGTATCATTCCTAAAAGTGTCATATTCTTCATTAATAATAGAATATGAAGAAAAACCCTGAATACCAATACCCAATAAATTGAAGTATCACCATAACCATATCAGCCTTGCATAATAAAATCCATAGTATTAGCAAAAAAGTTACTAAAAGTTTCAATATTAATGTAGTCTGACACATTGATTTATTAATTATCTGTTGTGTGATCCATTAAACTGCAATCTTTATTGTCCAGCAGATGTGTTTGCAGAGTCACGGTGGTGACAGGAATGATCCTGAGCCACTTTAGTTTCCCACCTTGGTACTGGTTAAAAACTGGGAAATATGCTTTTCTCGACAAATTAAAAACAATTAAATCAATTCCATACACGGAACAAGAAACCTAGATTTCATGGGTAGGGAGCAGAAACCGAAAGTTGCACAAGTCACCATGAGGCAAGGAACCTTGCCAGGGAACCATGCCAGGGAATGTGACAGTTGTGAATGTGCTTGGGTAATTTCCAAGTTGCCATATCCAGTGAACTCCACTGTGGTGGGGGTTCTACAAAAAACTGCTTAGGTAAAAGCAAGCCAAGTGGGCAGGGTTGGGAGACTGTGTGGGCCATGGACTGGCTATGCCTGTAGGCCATCTACCCAGTAGGTGTGGAGTCCAAATCAACGTGGGTGCCAGATGAAGAAGGATGCTTAGACGAAATCCCACACTAGCTCAGAGTTGAGAACTAGACAGCTATTTATTTAGGGTTAGACTCACAAATCAGAATCCTCTGCTGGAACGGAGATCAGAAACTGTATCCCGTAGCTGGAAAAGAGGCCGGACACATGCTCTACATCGGCATAAATATTATAAGAAGCCACACCCCAGTGGTTGGGTAACTACTCACTGTAGGACTTCCTACAGGAGGTTAATTTAAGCTGTAAGAGTTAGTTAATAATAAGACTGAGCTAAAAGACCAATAATAGTTTACAATTAATATAAGCCTCTGGGTGCTTCTTTGTGACTGAATGGCTGTGGGGCCAGCAGGGACAGAAACTTCTTTTTATACATTATAATCCTGTAACAATTGAGAACAGTGCCATTCTATCTACCTAATAACTATTTGCTGATATTTTTTTTTCACTTAAGTGGTACCACTAGAGTTTATATTGTTTATTTATTTACTGTGTAATGCTGATTTAGTTAGGTATACAGACAGCTGGTGGCTTTATTCATTGTAGGTCCTGGCTTAGTACCCTGTTTGCCATGAATAATGTTGGTGCTGCACTCAGTGGCTCACCTTGTAATCACAGAACTCAGTTTGGAGGGAGGAGTATCAAGGGTCCAGGCCAGTCTCAGCTACATAGTCAGTTCTGGGTCATATTGTACTAAATCACCCTACTCATCAGAAACAAACAAAAACAATTAAACTTAAAAAGAAGTGTAGGGATAAGCCCTCTCATTGGGGGCGGGCTTGCCTCAGGCGAATGTTTACTGGTAAATTGGGCGAGCAGAAGCTGTGGGCCCCTTCCTGTTTTCTGTGCTCCGTGGGAACCTTGGTTGCGTGAGTCTGGTTTTTGCATTAAAGTTGTATATACTTATCACAATTTGTCTGCATTAATCTAAACCGCCACATTTTGGCGTCCAACTTTGGGGCAGATTTGTCCCCACCCTGGCACTGGGAGCTTGATCTTTGCCAGCCTTTGTGAGCGGGATTAGTTGCCAGAGATTGGGAAGCGTTTGCAATCAAGCGGGTAGCCCTCTGTGCCCACAGCAGGTCCCGGGCACTCGGTCGCCCCCGCAGTCGCCTGGCAGCTCACAAGCCTGCACGGGCCTCCCTCCCCCACATGGGCCGTGCCCGCTGCTCCTTAGCCGCTAGTGCTCTCAGGCTCACAGCATGCTTCTGGGTGCTGCTTTTAACCCCTCCCTAGTTGGTCTGATTCAAAGTAATCCCTTCCGCACCCACTATAAATCCTCAGGCAGAACAATAAATTTTGGTTTTGAGTTGTTTCAGACCGGCTCTCCACGTGAACTCAAGTGGACTCTTCCACCACCACTGGCAGGAACCGGTCATTGCAGGTAAATTTTTTTTTTCTTTTATAAATAAAATGTCTGAGAATATTACTGGTCAGGACTTTAACAGTCTTTTTGAGTGTGTCATGTGGGAGATCTTACAAGAAGTGTCTAGCACCCTACATCTATGGATCTTTCTGGGATTAGTAGTTTTCCTTGGTTTTAGGTGGTTTGACAACAAAAGTATGATGGAGTCTTTAAGAGACAAATCCAGAATTCTTAAGGCAGAAGTTGAATGGCTAAAAACTATTGGAGACAAATCCAGGATTCTTAAGGCAGAAGTTGAACGGCTAAAAACTATTGGAGACAAATCCAGGATTCTTAAGGCAGAGGTTGAACGACTAAAAAATATTAAGCATGACAATGATCTTCTCAAGAATCAGTTAGAAGTTCTACAGGAAGAAAACAGATCTTTGTTTAACAAGACTCTGTTGACTGAGCAAAATTTAGAAAAGATTCAGGTTGATATTAAGGAGAAATTCATTACTATGGAAGAGGGAACAGCTAAGTTGGATCGTAAATTCTAACACTCACTTTATGAAGGGACTGAAATTAATTGAGAGGATCAAAACTGTTGAATGTGACAATCGAATTTTGTCTAAAGCTTATGACAGATTGACGGAAAGATTGTCAATACAAGAAGGCACGGTTTATGCCATAAAAATTATGTCCAAAGATGAGAACTTATCTCTAATGGACAAACTTCATACTTTAGAATCCTCAATGAAGGCTTTGGAACATAATTCTGGACAGGAGATACAGACATTGCAGAAGGCAATGGTGAATAGAATTGAAAAGATTGAGGAATTTCTAAATTCTGATGAAGAAGAACAAATGGTAGAAAGGCAAATTTTAACTACATCTGTCGGTAAATCCCCCCAGGACCATTTCCACAAAGCTCTACCTACAGCTTTACCTGCCTTTCCAGTAATAACAACAGAGAAGGTGATTGGTTCCAGAAACCCTAGGGTCATCAAGGAAGATACATGGGAGCCTGTCTGTATGAATAATCTCAAAGAAATTAAACAGGCTGTCATGACTTTTGGGATGCACGCCTCTTTTGTTAAAGAGATGCTAAAATCTTGGGCCACAACAAGCAGAGCTACCCCCTCTGACTGGTTTCAACTGACCTCTGCAGTCCTTGAGAGTGGGCCACAATTAAAATGGAAATGCTTACTCAGGCAAGAGGCTAGACTTTTAGAACAGCAGGAAAAGGCGAAGGGAAGTGACATTTCCCTAGATAAAATTCTAGGTGAAGGACTCTTTTCCGACCCTCAAGAACAAGCTAATTTGGATGAAAACACACTCTTCATGTGCACTACAGCAGCCTTAAGGGCTTGGGACAGGGTACAAGACCCAGGACAGAAAATGGAATCATTTGTCACCATTAAACAAGGTCAGAGAGAACCCTTTAGTGATTTTTTACAAAAACTTACTAAGGCTGTACAAATAGGGATATCTGACCCAGACACAAGACGTATAATGATTGAGACTTTGGCTTATGAAAATGCAAATGTGGAATGCAAAAAGATTTTGGGGCCTTTAAAGTTCAGATCAGCACCCTTGGAAGAATGGGTCTTGCATACACTGGATGTTGATACATTTGATTATGGCACTGAAGCATGGGTAGAAGAAGCAATTTCCAATGGTAAAAGGAGACACCAGAATATCAATTGTTTTAATTGTGGCAAAATGGGTCATATGAAAAGGAATTGTAAACAACGGACTTTCAGAAATAATAATAATGCATCTTCTAGAAATAACAGAAATAGGAGGACTCAGCCTTCAGGTTTATGTAGAAGATGTGGAAAGGGCAAATATTGGATGAATGAATGCAGATCTACAAGGGATAGATAAGGCAACCTGATACAGACAGGAAATGTGAGAGGGGGGCCTCACAGGCCTCCATGGCAAACATGGTTCAGTCATTTCCAGTTACTGCAGAGAACATGCCTCATCAGGACAATTAGGAAACCCCATGCCTACTGTTACAAACAATAACGATCAGAAAGATGAGTTACGTGTGTTTTGGCAAACTTCTATAAATGATCAAAGACCTAAGCTGAGAGTGTGTGTAAATGGCATTTTTATTACTGGCCTGCTGGACACAGGTGCTGATGTAAATATCATTACCCCAGAATCTTGACCTCCATATTGGCCTCTTCAGAATGTAAATGTTCAGCTCCTGGGAATTGGAACCCTATCTCGAGTAAGACAGAGCACGAGATGGGTTGAATGTATAGGGCCTGAGGGACAAATAGGAAAATAGGAAAATTGTGTAGCTAATATTGCAGTGAATTTATGGGGTTGGGACCTATTATAACAATGGAATACCCAAATTAACACTCCTGCTACTTTTAAAGCCTATATTTCTGAAAATAATATTAAAAGATATTACAAACGGAGAAAACTGGCCATTCGGGCCATACAAGAACAAGCAATTGAAGTCCCTTCAGAGATACCAACAGCCTTGCCTCTAAAATTGTTGACTGAGAAACCAATATGGACAAAGCAATGACCTCTAGCTGTGGAAAAGTTACAGGCTTTAGAACAGCTGGTACAAGAGCAATTAGATGCTGAACATATAGAAGAATCTACCAGCCCTTGGAATTCTCCTGTATTTGTGAAAATATTTATTTAAGAAAAAATCAGGTAAATGGAGAATGGTGACAGATCTCAGAGCTATCAACAAGGTTATTCAACCTATGGGCCCTGTGCAATCTGGAATCCCTTTGCACTCTTTATTACCAAAAGGATGGCCTCTTATAGTTATTGATTTAAAGGATTGTTTTTTCACTATACCTTTACAAAAAGAAGATAGAGAAAACTTTGCCTTCACAGTGCCTACTTACAACAATTCTCAACCTTCCAAGAGGTACCACTGGGCCGTCCTCCTCCAGGGTATGTTAAATCGCCCCTCCCTGTGCCAATATTTTGTGAACCAACCATTGCAAATAATATGCAAGAAATTTCCCAAATCTATAATATACCACTACATGGATGACATCTTGTTATCCGATTCAAACATGGATACCTTGAACAGACTGTTTGAAGAAATAAAGATACTTTTACCTAAATGGGGATTGCAAATTGCTCCTAAAAAGATACAGAAGGGAGATTCTGTTAATTATTTAGGTTATAAAATAGGTTTGCAAAAAATTAAGACAAAAAAGCACAAATTAGGAGAGATCGCCTACGGACTCTTAATGACTTTCAAAGACTGTGAGGAGACATTTCCAGTCTATGACCAGCTTTTGGGATAACACCTGATCTAATAATTCATTTCAACAAAACCTTGGAAGGTGATAAAGATTTAAACAGTCCCAGAGAATTAACAGCTGAAGCAGAAAAGGAACTGACAATGATTGAGGAAAAATTACAACAGGCACATGTGGACTTGGTGAATCCAGAGCTCGATTGTATTCTCATCATATTACCATCAAAAATTTCTCCTACAGGAATTTTAATGCAGAGAGATGACATTATCTTGGAATGGATCTTTTTACCACATAAACCAAGCAAGAAACTGAAAACTTATGTGGAAAAAGTCTCTGAGTTAATTATAAAAGGCAAGCTGAGACTTCGTCAACTAGCAGGCATAGACCCAGCAGAAATTATAGTGCCTTTCACTGCTGGTGAACTAAAGAAATTATGGGAAGATAATGAACCATGGCAAAGAGCTTGTGCTAATTTTTTGAGAGACATTAATAACAACTATCCAAAAAGCAAGAGGCTTAACTTCATAAAGAGAACTTCTTGGATCCTTCCTCAAATTGTCTGTGATGCTCCAATAACTGGAGCCTGTACATTCTATACTGATGCCAATAAAACAGGGAAGGCAGGTTACAAATCAGAAGACTTGGGTAAGGTGGAACAAAGTCCTAATGATTCTGTCCAGAAGGCAGAATTATATGCCATTCTTATGGTGCTAAGGGATTTTAAAGAACTTATTAATATAGTTACTGATTCACAATATTCAGAAAGACTTATTTTACATATTGAAACTGCTGAATTTATACCTGATGATACAGAACTAACCTCATTGTTTATCCAGGTTCAAGATTTGATCAGGAACAGGCTTTGCCCTATGTACATAACACACATCCAATCCCATACGGGTCTGCCAGGTCCTCTAGTACAAGGTAATGCAGACATTGATCAGTTATTGATTGGTACTGTGCTACAAGCCAATGAATTTCATAAAAAAACATCATGTTAATAGCAAAGGTTTGGAGAAAGAGTTTTCTATTACATGGCAACAAGCTAAGGAGATTGTAAAAAAATGCCCTACTTGCTCTTTCTATAACCAAACGCCACTGCCAGCAGGGGCTAATCCAAAGGGCACCCATAGGAATGAAATCTGGCAGATGGATGTGTTCCACTTTGCAGAATTTGGCAAATTGAAGTATGTTCACCACACCATTGACACTTATTCAGGCTTTCAGTGGGCAACTGCTTTATGTTCAGAAAAAGCTGATTCAGTAATCACTCATTTATTAGAAGTCATGGCTATCATGGGTATACCTACACAAATAAAGACAGATAATGGTCCTGCTTATGTCTCTAGGAAAATGAAACGTTTTTTTAACTATTACAATATCAAGCATGTTACAGGTATACCATACAATCCTACAGATCAAGCAGTCATAGAAAGATCAAATAGAACTATAAAGGATATGTTGAACAAACAGAAAGGGGTGGAAAACACCCCCAGCAATAGGTTACATAATGCTTTTTTAACCTTGAATTTTATTAACGCTAATGAGAAGGGAACAACGGCTGCAGAAAGACATTGGATAATGGAAAAGTCTACTGAACTTAATCAACCAGTTTATGTGGTTGATTAAGTATGTGCTGACCTCACAATGGAAGCCAGGAGATGTGCTGCGTTGGGGAAGGGGGTTTGCTCTTATCTCCACAGGTGAGGAAAAATTGTGGATACCGTCAAAATTAATAGAGGCTCTGTATGAATAAGAGAAGCCATTTGGAAAAGATAAATAACAATTCATTCACAAGAATGGCGAGCATACTGATGGTAAGGAATACAGATAAGTTGGGAGCAGGGTTCTTTTCTTATCTCCACAGGAAAATACTGATCTTCAAAGAATTTAAGGGACCCTGAATATTTAATTACTGATGGATGGAAAATAGTTACGACCCACTAAGGATCAACAGTAACATTCTATACATTCTGTAAGTATTGATTATATATATATATATATATATATATATATATTATATATATATATGATTTTATATATATATTATATATATATATATATATATATATATATATATATATATATATATATATAAAGAAGTGTTCAATATATGTTTTATTGAACACTTCTTTATAAATTTGTAGAGCTGGTTTTGGAGTTGGATAAAGGCTCAGTCCCTCTTCAATTCCAAGCCTGTTGATAAGAGTTATCTCAGAGTTTCTGTCTCAGATCAGGAGCCATGAAATGGGACAGAATAAGAATAATTATATACTTGATGAACTTTCTTTGCTTTTCCTCATATCTGTGCCTTTCTTTATATGTTATTATATGTCCTTGTTGTTAATGTTTAAATTTCCCATAACAAGCAACAAATTTTCCTACAGTAATCTTTGAAGTTTCCAGGATGAAGATGGGGTCCCACAACATCAACTCAATCTGGTTTTTATGACATCATGAATATTTTTTTAAGTGCTAATTTTAGACCTGTGTTTTGGTACCAACTGCACATTCGAATGGTGCACATTTTTGACAACACTCTGGCCAGACCTTCTCAAAGCGCTCAGGGACTAGTTACAATTTTCTTAGGACAAAGGTTAATTTAGGAATTTTACCATCATTTGCTTTCAAAGGAGCCCCTAAGAAGAACATCGCCCCCATGTCAGCTTGAAGCAATCTTAGAGGACGATGTCCCCTCTCCCAACAGAGTTTGCCCTCAGGGTTAGGGACATCTTTTAGTGGTTGGTTTGGGGTTGCGGGGATGGGGAGGTGTTTTATGGAATTAGGGGTATGTTCAAAAAAAAAAAAAAAAAAAAAAAGAAGGGGATTAACTGGTTTGATGGGATGATTGGTATTTGTGAATTACTGTTTTAAGAAAATTGTATTGGTACTGTTTCCTGTATATTGATATATTGAATATTGAATGTGAGTGTTCCTACCTCTATTTTTGTATAAGAGTATGCTTATATTGTATTGATACATCTATCATATCATAATGTACATTTCTACCTCTAATACTATTTATGTAATAACATTGTTTACATTTGATATGTAATGACATTGTTTACAGGTGAAGATCATTGTCTTCATATATTGCACAGTTTTTTATTCTCTTAGTCTTCAAGTTAGATAGGTATTGAGAATTATATGTTTGTCATGTTTATTTTTAGGTTAATCATGTCTTCTAGTTACCTAGAGATTATATTCAGTATAGATAGTATAATCTTCAGCCTCATTAAAGAGCTGTAGAAAATGGCCTTTAATCTAACCTAAAATTCTGTGCCAACGAGACACAATTACTCCTGGCAATGCCACTCTGCTCCTGAGAGAATGTTGAGCACCAAAGACACTCCACTGGGCCTTTGGGTTAAGAAAAGCCCATACCTCATCTACTGACAAAGATATGAAACAGGATTGTCTTATCTTGCCAAGACAGGGTAGGATAATTCTAAGAAAGTTCCTTGCATTTGATAATGGTATGTCAGTTATGTTAGGCCTGAGCCAAAGTTGGTTGACTCAACATTGCGAACGAGAATTTGGGTGATTGCCCAGGTAGTCAGTTGTCTCTGTCATTTATGGCACATTTTGGATATCTCTCATTTGTTAAGTAATATTTATTCCCTTCTCAGATCTTTGACGGAGTTGAAGATTATATAATTGTAATTACTCTCTACATTATTTAGACTCCTTGAGATAGAATGTCTGGTAAAACTTTTGTTCTCAATATTGTTTGTTATATTTATTATTTGTTATTATTGTTTATAGTTGTATTTGGTTTAGTTTTGTCTTATTTAGACAAAAAGGGGGAGATGTAGGGATAAGCCCACCCATTGGGGGCGGGCTTGCCTCGGGAGAATGTTTACTGAGAAATTGGGCACGCAGAAGCTGCGGGCCCCTTCCTGTTTTCTGTGCTCTGCAGGAACCTTGGTTGCGTGAGTCTGATTTTTGCATTAAAGTTATATATACTTATCACAATTTGTCTGCATTAATCTAAACCGCCACAAAGAAGAGTGTTTTGAGGAGGATAAACCGAGTCTTTTGACTCCACAGATAATGTGGGATTCCCTTCTTCATGCTATGAATACCACCGGATAATGAAGAAGTGTATTTGAGGCTGTGATAGGGTAGAGCAGAGCTAGGCAGGGAAAACTAAAACTAAACTACAGTGGAGTCAAGAGAGGCCATGTAACCCCACCAGAGACAGATGCTAGAACTTCACTCGATAAGGAACAGCATCATGGCACATAGATTAATGGAGATATGTTAAAGATATGAATTATCCAGAAATATGCTTAATCTATTGGCCAAAGAGTATTGCAAATATTATGGTTTCTGTGTGATTATTTCAGAGCTGAACAGCCAAGTACAAATAAGCAGTCTCTTTACAACACACAGAGTGGAGTTGGATAGCTACTTATAGTCTCTCTTCTGAACTATGATATAGTGAGAGGACAGGGACAAAAAAGAAAAATCCTTATGAGTTGGTGTTTAACTGTGTTTTCCATAAGTAAATTTTATTCATGAGTTTTGAAAGGCCAGATATCTGTCTGAATTCTCCAACTCAATCTGAGTTCCTGAGGCACCTTTCTCATCTCCCTATGCTCAATGCTTGTGCCCCACTAAGGACGATGTGAGTAGGCATGATAATGCAGAATTATAACTTCTATAATTGTAGATACTAGGACACATGGGGTGTATAGTGACACAGGAAATCTCAAAATAGTACTCTTTTTGTTTTTTTTATAAGTTGTGAAGTTTACCATATTTCAGTATTATGAAAGGGCTACCTTAAGACAAATACTAAGAGGTGTGAAGCTGATCAGGACCATGCAGTCTTCCTGGTGAAGATGGTGATTCAGCTCATCCTTCCTGTGGGAATGTGGCTACTGCAGGTGTCCTTCACCTCAGCCTAGTACAGGATGAACAGCTTGTAGCTGTAAAATGATGATGGCACTGAGGTCTGAGGATCCCACTAGAAGGTTTGAATGTCTAACTAGGATTGAATCTCTCTCAATATAAAGGAACAGTCAGTTGTGTTTTCTCAAATAAAAAAATTTACATCAAACAAACCAGGAAGATGAATATATATTTGAGTGTGTATGTATGGGGTTTTAGGCACCTAAATAAATTTAGAATACAAAATTCAAGGAAACAAAGTCTTTCTTCAGGTTTCTCATTATCTGTTTTATTAATTCACTGAGATGAATTTTGATATTTAATATTTTGTTCTGGACTTTAACCAATGAACCTCTATGGGACTGTCTATCAGTTATGTCTAATGTGATATTATTTTCTAATGCAAATTTTGCTTACTAACACTTTACTTTTTTTCTCCCTAGAAATTCAGAGCTTAGTTGTACAAAACTCAGAGGAAACTGCAGCTCTTTGACTTGGCCTCCTCCTGTCTATGTCGACAATCAAAAAGTTGTATCCAGTTATTGTTAGCTGACTCCTCCTTTATCTAGCACACTGGTAGGCATCTCCTGTTCATGTTTCAGTCATAATGATGAACAAAACAGATCTGGTGTCCTTGCTCACAGACATTGCCTGATGTTAGAGGAGGCATACAATACATAGAAAACATAAGGAAACATGCCCTGCATGTGGTTAGTCCCAATGGTAGGTATGACGACTTCTCAGCAGAGATAAGGATGGAAAAAGGTTTCAGCACCATTAACATTTCCGTGAGAGTGTGGCAAAAATGCCTAGATCTTATGGCAACAACATGGATTTCCTAGAATAGCAGTGGATCTCAGTTCCTCTCTTTGGCTCATCTGCCATCCCCATCCTGTTCTTCCAAATACCTTCACCCTTTGACAAGGTCAGGTAGAAAACTTAGACCATACTGTGGCTTAGAGAAGTTTCCACAAGCTAGAAAGCATAAAAAATGTTCTTTAGAAATCTAAGTGCTGGCCCGGCGATGGTGGCACACGCCTTTAATCCCAGCACTTGGGAGGCAGAGGCAGAGGCAGGTGGATCTCTGTGAGTTCGAGACCAGCCTGGTCCACAGAGCTAGTTCCAGGACAGGCTCCAAAGCCACAGAGAAACCCTGTCTCGAAAAACCAAAAAAAAAAAAATCTAAGTGCTTCTGCCTATATTACTGATGGCATTTATTCCAACCCTAGAGTCTAGGTGACAAACTCTCTTAGATAACCATGTGAAAAAAACAGGTTTGAAGATTCAGTGTTTTGCTCAAATTATGTGGTAAGGAACAACTGGAATTTGGGATTTTAAATCTAATGTTTCATGTTGAATGAAAGCCTACTATCCATTTCCATGTTATGATTAAAATTTTTATTTGTGAAGCTGATGTGGTAGCTCACACCTTTAATCCCAACACTTTCAAACAGAGGCAGGCAATCACTATGATTTTGAGGACAGCCAGTTCTACATAGCAAATTTCAGGCCAGGCAGGAGTACATAGTGAGACTCTGTCTCAAAGAAAACTAAACAAAAAACCATTTTAATATCTTGTTAAATAATCACAGCAAGCCTGAAAAGAAGTTGTTCTTCTCTATTGCTACAGTCAAAGACTTTGTGAATGATCGAATTTATCTGAAGTCAGAGTACTTGGTATTTCCACTCATGTCTCTCCAGGTACAATCTCATGCTTGTGGGAAGCTAAAATGCAGGCCCTTCTGAGTTCACGTTGAATCTAAATTCTGAGTATTCTGGAAGGCTTGATTTATACATCCAGAGTTAGCTACTTTGTGTCATTAAATAAATCAGAACAGAGAAAGTTATATATCAAGGCAAATTCAGCATACATTGGTGGCCACATCAGAGATGTGGTTACAGAAAGATGGAAACTTTTCTACATGTCATCAGATGAAGTTCTTTGCTTTCAGTTTGGTGGAGTTAGTGGTCTGCTAAGCTGATAGCATTAAAAGGATTTTTTATCTATTAGTCACAGGATGTTATTTCTGACACAGTGGGCAAAAAAGGCTACTTAGGGGGCTAAAGATAGCCTGTGATAAGGTAAATAGCCTCTAAATCTACAACGTCCCAACCTCTCTATTGCATTGTAATTTTAATCAGCATTTGTCTTTGCTGACACAGTTTCTTTCCAGAAATTATCATTCACAAAACCACAAGCAAAACTCACATAGAAGAAAAATTCACCTTATCTCATTTCTAAAATTATCAATTGTGAATATTTGTGTATACCAAATGGTAGACTATATAAGTTAATAAGAGGGAGTATTATAATCTATACCAGAGTTTCTTAAATGTATATCTACTTTAATTACTTGACTTCATGTATAAAATGTCTAAGTATGTTTTAAAGTATATCACATGTAGTTTTAGAACTAACAACAACAAACTATTATAAAACAACTTGAATGTTCAGCAGTAGATATTTCTAATTAATTTATGCCATGTACAACTGATTGATAATTGTATATTGCTTTAAAATCTTGTATATCAATGTTTATAAAATGTAGAAATGTGAACTGATTATTAGAAAATATAAATCAAAACATGGTATAAATTGGTACATTATTATGCAACTATAATTCCGGCAGTGAAGAGACAAATCGAGAGGACTGTGAATTTGAGGTCTGACTGTGCTACATAGCATGAATATAACAACTGTCTCAAAAAATACAACCAAACAATTAACCAATCAAAAAACAAACAAAACAAAAGAGCCTAAGTATATACCTGAGTGATAAAGCATTTGCTGAGCATGCTCAGTGTCTTAGATTTGATGTCCCAGTACCATGAAAAAACTTCTCTGGATGGGCCTGGAAGTTGTGACACGTGCCTTTAATCCCAGAGTTAAAGGCAGTTGAATCTCTGTGAGTTCAAGGCCAGCCTGGTTTACAAAGTGAGTTTCAGGTGTGGCAGTTGTGGCTCACACCATTAATCCCAGCACTCGGGAGGCAGAGGTAGGTGGATCTCTGTGAGTTTGATGCCGGCCTGGTTTACTAGAGTTAGTTCCAGGATAGGCTACAAAGCTACAGAGAAACTCTGTCTCGAAAAACTGAAAAGAAAAAAGAAAGAAAGAAAGAAAGAAAGAAAGAAAGAAAGAAAGAAAGAAACTAACTAACAAACAAACAAAAAACCAATGTGAGTTCCAGGACCGCTAGGACAGTTACACAGAAAAAGCCTGTCTCAAAGAGTCAGAAAACAAACAAAGAAAACAAGCAAAAAGTAAAACAACAACAACAACAACAAAAAACTCCTTCATACAGAATGACATCAACATTCTCAGTAAACATTCTCTATGAATGAAAAGCAAAAAAAGAATAAACAGCAAGATTTTCACAGAGGAGGGATTTTAAAGTGAGCGCTTTAAAGGAATCTTAAAACGCATTTTAGCTATCATAAACATAATTCAAAAACAAGAAATACATTTTCTTTTCCAATAGTAACAAAAGGGAAATTTTCCAACAGCCTGTTATAAAATTAAGAGTGGAGGAATGTCAGTCACTTCTCTCTACTGTAGGTTTTGCTAAGGACACTGGTTTCACTTCCTCACAGGTATGTTCACCTCAGCTTTCAAATATTGATTATGGACATGATTTGCAGCATCTGTCATGATATGTTGGTTCTTTCCTTTCTGTCAGCATCAGCTTTCATCATGCAGTTTCCTCTTTACAGTTTCTGTAAGGAGGAGGGGCTGACAATCATGAGCTGGAGTATCATTCAGAGGCGATTCAGCTCTGCCTTTTCTCTTGGAGCTCTGAGAGGACCTGGCCGGGGAGGAAAGTTCAACTTGTCCCTCACTTGCAGGGCTTGGTTTACTTCATCAGAATCACAGGTAACTGCTGCTTTTGTTTTATTTCTATCACATGATCTTTTGTCCTCTAGAGAATTTCACATGGTTTGACTTGAGATTGGG
Organism: Microtus obscurus; assembly: GCA_963919715.1. NCBI lineage: Eukaryota > Metazoa > Chordata > Mammalia > Rodentia > Cricetidae > Microtus > Microtus obscurus. The sequence goes on from CAWTZC010001172.1 coordinate 232,903, forward strand.
AAGCTCTATTGCCTGGGTTGGATCTGATTGACTTGGGCAGCAAGTGAAAACTGGAATCCAGCACTAGTTATTTTCTTTCTGAATGGGAAGAGACTTCTGTGTGCTAAGAAAATAAGGTGGAGGGATCTCTGGAGTTTATTACTCTTTAACTGCATCAAATGTTTATTTATTGTTCATCTTGAAGAAGTCATAATAGGAGCCAGATAAGATGGCTCCGTGTGTAAAATATGCTACACATGCCTGACTGACTGCCTGAGTTATATCCTTAAAACAAACAGAAAAGTGAAATGAGAGAATTGAATCCATTATGGGCATTAACGACTGTAGCATAATGACAAAATTTATTTTTATGTAGGCGAGTCCGGCAACATTACATACTGGAATATAACATGTGAAATAAAATGATTTGATATTTAAACTTCAGGTTTTATCCTGCTATGCTTCTCTCTATTTGTGTCACACATAACCCTTTCAATGCCCCTTTCCACCTTCCTGGTTGCTGCATTTACTCCAGGTTTTGTAGCATGTCTGAAGACTTTCAGACAGGAGCAACAGATAGGAAAGACCTTCTATGTCTTGTGTTTGTTTTTCTGGGTCTGGGTTACCCTGCTCAGTAGGATCATCTCTACTTTCTTGCATTTACCAGGCCTGATCCTGGAGATGAATGTGTAGACTGTGGCTGGGTGGAGAAGTTGGACAGCTCAGGTTTGGGCTTTAACCCAAAAAAATATATATGTGTCTTGTAGCCCAAAATGTTAATCATCTTCAGGATTAATCTTTAAATACTGTTTTTAAGGTGGTTTTTCGGAGACTCTGAGGATCATGTACAATTTAAAAAACTGTAAGAACTTTTTTATACTTGTATGTTTTTCAAAATATGTAACTAAATTTAAAGAAAAATTTTATTTATTTTTTATTTAAATATTTTCTTTGATTTTACATACCAATCAGTTTCCACTCCTTCCTCTCCCCTGTCCCATCCTACCACCATATCCACTCCTCCTCCCTCTCCTTTCAGAAAAGGACAGGCCTCCCATAGGCTTGCACAAAGCATGGCATATCTAGTTGAGGCAAGACCTAGTTCCTTTCCTTATGTCTTTGAGTAATGGACTGGTAACCCAGCATGGGAAACAGATTAGCCAAAGCCAACTAAGTGCCAAGGAAAGATCTTGCGTTCAAAGGCCAGGCACACAGCTAAAAACAATTATTTATTCAGAAAGCTTTGACATTTTGTTATTTGAATTGTTAGTGTTAAAGTTTTTCAATGATTTTTATCAATGGTACCAATTTTTCCCAAGATTTCTATATGTCTTGAATATTTTGAACACATAGGCTGTGCCAATATTACAATAACTTATTAGTAAATTTTAAACTTATTCTGTATTTTCTAATAATAATTACTGTGACTAATAGCAATATAAATGACTTTAGTAGAAATCTTCAAAGACTTCTCTCCTCTAGTGGAATTCAAGGTCAGTACCTGTTAGGATGTCTGGATTGCTATAGAAGTTCATCAGATCCCACCCTTCCTATCACACTGAGGTATCAGATCCAGGTATCTTCCTAATGGTGGAAATTTTACCTTTTTCTTTAGAAATCACTCAAGGTCGGGTTTTAAAGCAAAGCATACTTTACTTACTATCAAGATGAGTGATGAGGAGATCACTTACACAACTGTGAGATTTGGTAAGTCTTCAGAATTGCAGACCAGAGGAAGGAAGGATGAGAGTCAAGGGCCTAGCAGAACTTTTCACAGAGGTAAATGTTTTAAAAATTTAAATTCACCTGGATTTTATGCCTTGTAACTTTTCACATTTGAAAACAATATCCTACGGGCTTCTATTGAAAACAGTTGAGCTACACAAGAGTAGAAGGGAGGTGAATGTGAGTGGGAAAGTCATCATGTACAAAACTATTCAAAAATAAGGTAAAAAATAATGTAGTCAATTTTAAAATAAAAAAACAGATGAGTGAAAAAATGCAACTGTACCTCTACTTGTAATTAGTTATTGGTAAAGTAGAACAATAGGAGTCTATAAGCAAATGTTCTTGAGAATCCAGTAGTGAGAAGTTAATACTTTCTGTCAAATTAAAAAAAAAACATTAGGAGGTTTTAATTTAGTTTAGGGAAGAAAAATTCTGAAACTTTAAAAAATAGCAGACAAACTGCAGTCTGAAGAAAACTAAATGTTCTAGAGTAACAAATATCAAAGAAATGAAAAACATGCATTAGAAATAATACTTTCACTCTAACATAGGTGCTTTAATTGTCTGAAGTATTCCCAATATCTAATGCAACGAAGTAGCAACAATAGTCCATCAGATGAGAAAGTGTCTTGGGAAGAAGGCTGCAGAGGAAGAGGAGGATGGGAGAGGGTAGTGAGGGTGTGAGGACTAAATCACACTGCATTTAAAGAAATGTCGAAGAAAATTAAGTTTATTAATTAAAAGCAGGAGTCTTTCTTTTCTTTCCTTTTTTTGTTTTACGTTTTTCAAGACAGAGTTTTTCTGTAGTTTTGGTGCCTCCCCTGGAACTCACGCTGTATACCAGACTGGCCTTGAAGTCATAGAGATCCACCTGCCTCTGCCTCATGAGTGCTGGAATTAAAGACATGAGCCACTACTGTCCGGCTCTTTTTTTTTTTTATGTACACAGTCTGCTCACACTGTCACAAATTGACTTTAGCTGAGAGCTTTTACTTCTTTTACCAAGTGATAATCAGATGCATGGCTTTCATGTTTCAAAACCTCAGGTATACAAAAGTGTTCAGTATTGTCTGAAGATTGGATTTAGGGGGGGAAAAGAGAGTTAAATTTAGGCTCCTTTAAGAATGAGCCTGTGTACATGTCAGCTCTAATCTACCAAGGTTCTCTACAGATCACAAGAATATAAACCTTCTTTCCTTCCTCCTCATCCTCAGTTATGCTCACCTGGTGGACTGCATATTCCAGTTTGGGGTTTTCTACTTGGACTATGTCTGTTCTTCCAGTGTTTTTGAAGGATGCACTTTTGATCATGTAGAACTGGGGGAGGAGGGGCACATGTCTGCCATCCAGCTACTTCTAGGCTGAGACAGAGGGATTGAGAATACAAAACTAAAGGTGAAAAAAGTTTGGAATCCTGTGAAACTTCTCAAATGTAACATCTCTACAGTAGGTAAATTTTAGGGAGAGATCTACAATTTAGAAAGCACATGTTCAGTCAGGTTGTAAGATGGACTTCTGTAAATATTTTAGAGGCCATGTTATGCAAAATTATAATTAGCAGAAGGATGTGGGCTTTTTTTGGTGATAATTTTCTTGCTTTGTTTTGTTTATTTAAGAGTGTTTAGTTCCCAGGTACCTCATTGCAATATCTCTGGGAATCCTTTGTTCCCTTCTGGTGGCTGTCACAGTGTTGGTGGTATACGGTTAGTAACTGATAAACATCTTCTTTGCCTTTCTGCCTAAGTAATAACTTTAGACACTACTTATGCCGTTAACACTGTCCATTGTCCTGTCTATAATCGGAGATATCCCACATAGTTCTGGACTTTGGGTGTTTTCTTCCTGACGCTATAGTATCCTGTTCTCTTACATACCTATCCTATTAACTCTGTGGCTGTTAGGAGCTGCTTCATTTTGTCTCAGTTTTGGTCATATTCCTTTTGACGACATGGTGGCAATTTGCCTTTTGAGAACTTTGTGATAGTCAGTCTTCTGAACTCAAGTGACTGTGAATCTTATGTAAATGTAAGCATTCTGTGAGAAACAGATGTGCAAAAGAAATGAGAGCATTTATTTATTTTACTATGTGAATGTTAAGGATATTGTTAGATGAAAATACCTCCTTTGTACAGAGACATTAAAGCCTGAGCTTTTTTTTTTTTTGGATTTTGTCAAATGTTTAGAGAAATTCTCAGTCTGGGCTAAAACACATCTACATATATGGATACTATGCTTTCCAAAGACTGCAGTCAAAATTGTATCATTTCTTAATGCTTCTTCATTCACATTTCCATGTTGTGTTGTATCCACTGAATATTTACTTATTTATTTGTAAGTTTTATGGTGTTAAAATGTGAATTAATTGGTAGGTATGGTGCTTCCATTACAGTTTCCTTCAACTGTACCTATCATTTACTTTATATTGAAATTGCTGATAAAATTCATTCTACTGACATAAAGAAATTGATATTTCAGTTTCTATAATCAATTGATACTTAAACTTTAGT